>JAIUZE010002947.1:51713-66937 GCA_022085475.1 Heliosperma pusillum | reverse complement strand
ATGGATGAACAGGTTGCTTGCTATGGATGACTTTTTGGATACGATATTTTGGGGTTCGGGTGTGAGCTAGCGGGCGTTGTCCTTGGAAGTTCACCTCTAGACGATAGTAGCTAGTTTTGGTTAAACACTTGTTCTTTGCTAACATTTTAAGAGGCCTCGTCTCTTTATTGTATATTCCGTACTTAGTTTGTAATATTTTGACACACCTCGTGTTATATATATCTTGCATGTTTAAAGGTTTTTTAAAATACCGTATTTCCGCATCTCTTTTCACATGCTTGTATGTTTTATCTTTCCGCATTCGCGAGGGTTGTCACAGTTGGTATCAGAGCTTTTGATCGCTCCCGACGCACACACGTGAACCCTAACTTAAACTACTTGACCTTGAAATAATAAATGAGAGTTGGGTAGAAGTTAAGGACTTTATTTGGTAGTCTATTTGTTTATGCTAATTGATAGGAGTAACTTAATTTGTTTTTGTCTCTTATGAAGATGGTTAAGAACCGGTTTAGCGTGAGATATTATGATGGAGGCTCTTGCGCAAAGTGATGAAGAATCAGCAAGATGCCGCTCTAGCTATCTGCCAACCAATTCACCCTAGAAGGGAGGACAATCACAATTGGTGGTTATCAATGGGGTTGGCCGGGTCATATTGCGAGGAGTAAGATCGTGCCTTATGGTGGAGAACCGGATCCTACGGAGCTATCCGACTGGTTCCGTGAGATGGAAAAGCAGTTTGATCTTTACCAAGTCCGGGAAGAGGATAAAGTGAGGATTGCAAAGCACTTTCTAGTGCGGGAAGCCGACAACTGGTGGGCTATCACAAGTGCCACCGCAACTCTTGAAGAGGACTTCAACTGGGCTTGCTTTAAGGCTCTTGTGGAGGGTAGATTTTACCCTAAGGAGCTTAACCAGCAAAGGCTCAAGGAGTTCATAGATTTTAAGCAAGGTAACCTATCGGCTCAAGATTTTACGACGGAGTTTAATAAGCTCGCTCACTTTGCGCCAAGGCTTATTCGTGATGATGAAGATCGTGCTTTCTATTATCGAAATAAGCTGAATGCCGTGCTTCAAAGTAAAGTGAGAAGGGGTACCGCATCCTTTGGAGATCTCTACGACGATGCCTTGTGGGCTGAAAATTCAATGAAGGCTATTCGAGATGAGGCTTTAATGAATAATCCCTCTCCTTCTTATGCTCCTAGGCCGAATGCTTTTGGGAAGAGGCCATTTATCCCGTCTTCCTCAAATTCCTATGCTAACAAGAGGAGGTTTAATCCTTCTTCCAATGCAAGAAATCCTTCTCCTTTTATTCCTAGAGCTACTTCAAATGTAGTTCATAAGCCTTATGCTCCTCAAGCTCAAGGTCGCCAATGTAATCAGTGTAGGCAACCATACCATCCTGGTGTGCCTTGTTCCAACCGAGCCTACATTTGCTTCTTTTGTAGGAAGGGTGGTCATCGTTACGAAGATTGCCCCGATCGGAAGTTGCCCCCTCCTTCTCCTAAGCCTAAGGGTTCAATCTTTGTCATGAGTCGTGCCGAAGCCGACGCTCATCCCGAGATCATTACGGGTATGTTTTCAATCTTAGAGCAACCGTGTCTTATTTTATTTGATACCGGTGCTTCAATGTCTTTTGTGTCATCAACCTATGCTAATAAGTTATCAATCAAGCCTACATCTAGTGAGGATACTCCCATATCCTTACCATCCGGAGATATTATCTCTTGTTCTACTCTTTATCCAAATGTACCTATATCTATTTCGGGTTCTATCTTTCTCGCGAATCTCCTTAAGTTCCCTTTAGGAGAGTTTGATATAATCTTAGGTATAGATTGGTTAGCTATGTATCATGCTAGGTTCGAGTGTCGTGATCAAAAGATTTTCTTAAAGAGTCCTTTAGGTGTTAGAATAACCTATAAGGGATCTCATCCCCGTAAAGGTGTGTCTTTAATTTCAGCTTTGAAGTTGGTAAGTATGGTTAGAAAAGGTTACAAAGCATTCTTGTGTGTTGTGACTTCTTCAAATACCTCTTTGCCAAGTATTGAAGATGTGCCTATCGTTCGAGAGTTCATTGATGTATTTCCCGAAGATTTGCCGGGATTCCTCCCGAGAGAGATGTTGAATTCTCCATTTATCTTGTCCCTGGTTCTGGTCCAATTGCCAAAGCTCCTTATCGTATGGCTCCGTCTGAATTGAAAGAGTTGAGAAAGCAGTTGGATGATATGATTGAAAAAGGTTTTATTCGACCAAGTGCCTCGCCTTGGGGTGTTCCTGTTCTTTTTGTGAAGAAGAAGGATGGTTCTATGAGGTTGTGTATCGATTATCGTGAATTGAATCGGATTACAATCAAGAATAGGTATCCTTTGCCGAGAATTGAAGATTTATTTGATCAATTAAAGGGTGCGTCTACTTTTTCGAAGATTGATTTGAGGTCCGGTTATCATCAAATTTCGGTTAGAGATGTTGATATTCCGAAGACCGCTTTTAGTACGAGATATGGCCACTATGAGTTCAAGGTAATGCCATTTGGATTGACGAATGCTCCTGCTATCTTTATGGATCAAATGAACCGCACATTTAGTGAATATCTTGACAAGTGTGTGGTGGTATTCATTGATGATATTCTTATTTTCTCCAAGTCCGAAGAAGAGCATGCTATTCAATTGAGGATTATTTTGGGTGTTCTACGTCGTCAGAAGTGGTATGCTAAGTTCTCTAAGTGTGAATTTTGGTTACCTAAAGTGTCCTTTCTTGGGCATGTGATTTCGAAAGAAGGTGTGATGGTGGATCCTTCCAAAATTGAGGCCGTTGTTGATTGGAAGAGTCCGTCTGATATTAGAGAGATTAGAAGTTTTCTTGGGTTAGCTGGTTATTATCGAAGATTTGTCAAGGATTTCTCTAAGCTTGCTAGGCCTATGACCCAATTGTTGAAGAAGGAAACCAAATTCTTATGGAATGAAGCTTGTGAATCTGCGTTTCAAGAATTAAAGACGAGGTTAACTACCGCTCCGGTGTTGACTTTGCCCGAAGATGGTGTAGACTTCGATGTCTATTGTGATGCTTCTAACATGGGTTTAGGTTGTGTTCTTATGCAATAGGAAGTGTGGGCTTATGCTTCAAGGCAATTGAGAGTTCTTGAAGTGAACTATCCTACTCATGATCTAGAATTGGCCGCTGTTGTCCATGCTTTGAAAGTCTGTCGGACGAAGGCCTATTTAATGGAGTAATTGTCGGATCTCACCGATCAAAAGAGTTTGAAGTACATATTTACTCAAAAAGAGTTGAATATGAGGCAAAGAAGATGGTTGGAATTGGTGAACGATTATGATTTTGAGTTATTGTATCATGAAGGGAAGGCAAATGTTGTTGCCGATGCTCTTAGTAGGAAAGCTTCTCATGCTTTGAATGCTTTGCATGTTTTACCTGTTGACCTTTGTGCCGAGTTTCGAAGGTTGAGTTTGGAATTTGTAGAGCGTGGATTTGTTCATGTTGGTGCTATGATTGCCGAGCCTGTGTTTCTCCGTGAAATTCGCGAAAGTCAAGTTGATGATCTTACCTACAAGTCTATCCAAGCCAAGATTCTTGAAGGTAAAGGTAAAGATTTCAAGTTTGATGATGAAGGTGTTCTTCGTTTCCAAGGTCGTTTATTTGTTCCTAATGCTCTTAATTTGAGGAAGCGAGTTCTTGATGAAGCTCATCTTTCCCCTTATTCTATTCACCCCGGTGGTGATAAGATGTACAAGGATTTGAAGTTGCAATTTTGGTGGCCGAACTTGAAGGGTGATGTTGTCTCATATGTTGGAAGATGTTTGACTTGCCAACAAGTGAAGATTGAACATAAGAGACCCGGTGGATTGCTACAACCGTTGGATATTCCGCTATGGAAGTGGGAATCTATTTCAATGGATTTTGTTATGGCTTTGCCGAAAACCGTTGGAGGTAAAGATGCTGTTTGGGTTGTTGTTGATCGATTGACCAAGTGTGCTAGATTTATTCCGATCAAAGAAACTTGGAATTTGGATCGTTTAGCAAAAGCCTATGTGGATGAAATTGTTAGATACCATGGGGTTCCTATGGAGATTATATCCGACCGAGATCCGAGATTCTTTTCGAGATTTTGGGAAGCTTTGCAATGGCCATTGGTAGTAAGTTGTCTGATGAGTACTGCTTTCATGCCTCTACGGATGGTCAACTGAAGAAGGACTACTCAGCTTTTAAGACTTGCTTAGGGCTTGTGCTCTTGACTTTCAGTCTAGTTGGGAAAAGAGTTTACGTGGTGGAGTTTTCTTACAACAAACCGTTATCATGCATCGGTTAAGATGGCTCTATGAAGCTCTTTTATGGAAGGAAATGTCGGAGTCCTATATGTTGGAACAATTGAGTGACCATCGTGATTTTAGAGGCCCCCCGATGTTCTTGTTGAGACCATTGATAATGTGAAGGTCATTCGTGATAGAATGAAAGCCGCTCAAGACCGTCAAAAGTCTTATGCCGATATTCGAAGAAGGCCTTTAGAATTTGAGGTGGGAGATAAAGTATTTTTGAAGGTATCTCCAATGAAGGGTGTTAAACGGTTTGGTGTTAAGGGTAAATTGAGCCCGAAATACATTGGACCCTTTGATATTGTAAAGAGGATTGGTGTCGTTGCTTATAAGTTGGATTTGCCGCCGAATTTGGCTAAAGTTCATGATGTATACCATGTTTCTCAATTGAGAAAGTATGTTAGTGATCCAAGCCATGTATTTCAAGTTGAATTGCCCGAGCTTGAACCGAATTTATCCTTTGAAGAGAAGCCGATCCGTATCCTAGATCGTAAGGATAGAAAGTTGAGAAGTAAAGTAGTTCCTTTGGTGAAAATCTTGTGGAGAAGGTCTAATGTCGAAGAAGAGACTTGGGAAACCGAAGCTTCTATGCGTAGTAAATATCCGAGTCTTTTCGAGTAAGGTAATTTTTATTTTCCTCAAGTTTCGAGGGCGAAACTTTTTAAAAGGTGGGGTGATTGTAACACCCGGAAATGTACCCTATTTTTCTAGTAGAAATATTTTACGAAATCGTTTCAGCAAATTTAAGTTTTAATTTGGAATTTAATGTTTCGAGTCGATTTTAGAATTTCCGAGTTCGTATTTGGAATTTCTGCGAGATTCCATGGGAATCCCGTCTTAAGGCGAGTTTGACTTTTGGTTGACTTTTTCCTTACTTATACTCATGCTCCTTAACCTATTTTTCCTACTCAAACTCAAACAATCACATTTCTTCCTCTCTAAGAAAGATCAAAACCTTGCCTCCTTTTGATTTTCGATCTTTGATTCATCCTAGCTCGTTCATTACTTGATAGAATTCACGTAAGTTCGTCTCATTCTTCTCCCCTTACCTTCCTCTATCCGTATTGATATTAAAATCATCGTCTTTCTCGCTTTTCAATCTTTCCGTCTTTCTCAAGATGAATTTCATTCATCTTTTATGATCTTTATGTAGGTGGTGACCTCCAAGATCCCGACAAAGACTATTACCTTATTGAAGAGGAGCTTGACGATTAGTAGAGGCGCTTAAAGGTAACGGTGAAGGGTTACTCGATATCATTTACGTGTTTTACATGCTTTATATGCTAGAAATCGTATTAGAATACGATTAGGAAGCCTAGAATTCATGGTATGATTAATGAATGTGGTTATATGATGAATATTGATGATGTATATTGATTGTTGATGAATATTAGAAGTATATTTGAGAATTGAAATGATTTGGAAATGAATTGAAGACTCACGGGTGAACTGGTGTTCCCTGCCGGTCGACCGGCCGCCGGTCTGCCAACCGGCTGGGAACACATCAGTAACATTATTGAAATTTTGGGAATTTTTGTATAGGGGGTTCTGAGCCGGTCGACCGGCCGCCGGTCCACCGACCAGCCTGGACCACTTTTCTCTGTTTTTCTATGATTTTGGATTTTTGCCTGTGTTCTGAGCCGGCCCTCCGGCCGCCGGTCCCCTGACCGGCCAGGAACACGGCTGTATGCTTTTCCTTTAATTTCTAAAACTCGTAATTTATAATAGTTCGCATGTTCCGTTTATCGTATAATTTTACGTAGAGTCTTATAATATTCATGTTTTGGGAATATGATATTTTATTCGCTTGTATCACATGTTTCGTGACGGTTTTTCGATATGTCCCACTTTGAGTCGGTTTTTACAAATGACACGGTTTGAGCACTATTTTGTCTTGTGCTTGGTACTCTCATTTCCTTGGCTACCTTCCCGTTCGTAAGGCTGGAATGTCGGAACGGAGAGGTATCCTACTGCTTAAATGCATGTGTTAGTGGGCATACGACGACTTTGTTGGGAGTTGAACGCTATGCGTTGATCGACCCGGCCGTCAAATGTTGTGTACTTGCGAGGTGGGGTTATTTGCATGTAGCGTACCGCTTGTTATGAGGCTTGAGCTCTTTTCCACCTCTTCGTGAATGTCGACCGAATTTGGGGTACTCGGCGTCTATGATTGACCGAGTCTTGGTGCGAAACGTTTATCGCATGTCGAATGGAAACACGTTATTCCGAGAGTCTGGCCAGGTTTAGGACTAGGACCGTATTATTTCGTCGTCCTACCAGGAGGAAATTAGTGAACATATACGAAATGTAGCATCGTGTATGAGTTCAGGGAAATGCTTATCCCGTGGATGCCTTTTAATCATACTTGCCATGTACACGATGCTAGTGCGTTTCATTTACCGTGAGAGTTGTCGTCTTGTGTCGTCTTGAATGCGTGATTTCATGATATTTTCATGGTCATTGCATGATTGGCACCGTCATGTCTTGGTTCGTGACATGGATGATAATATGTTGGATTTAATGTGATCATCGCATGACTTGACTTGGTTGTTTGTCGAGTCTCAATCTTATCAATCGTATACCGCTAACGGTGAGATGCAAGCCCTAGTGAGCGTATTCGGTTGCCTAAGAGTGTCTTCCCCGAGTCTTTGAATAACATGATGGATTCGGATTTGTATTTCATATGCTCTTATCATTATTTATCGTATTGCCTATCTATTCTTATCGTAACTCACATGTATATCTGTATATGCATGATTTTACTTTGTATTTCCTTATATGTACGTTTAAGGTGATATGGCTGGGAGAACCCGGAGTTACTCCCCACTGACTGTGGCGTTCATGTTTTTTATGAATGAACAGGTTGCTTGCATTGGATGACTTTTTGGATATGATATTTTGGGGTTCGGATGTGAGCTAGCGGGCGTTGTCCCTGGAAGTTTTCACCTCTAGACGATATTAGCTAGTTTTGCTAAACACTTGTTCTTTGCTAACATTTTAAGAGACCCCGTCTCTTTGTTGTATCTTCCGCATTTAGTTGTAATATTTTGACACTCCTCGTCTTAATTAACTTGCATGTATAAAAGTTTTTTAAAACTACCTATTTCCGCATTATAATTCACATGCTTGCTTGTTTTATTATTCCGCATTCGCGAGGGTTGTCACAACTATAGACAACATCCAGTTTGGACGTTGTCTATAGCAGTCAACTTTTAAACTTAACGTTGACGCCCTATGTCAACGTTAAGTTTGAATTGTTTAAACGTATTTTCGTGTTTTTTCGGACGTTTTAACTCATTTTAAATGTATTTTCCGTTTGTTTTACACGTAATATTAATTTAAAACTCATGTAAACAGGATTCATTTGAGGAATGTTTTGATGATGGGGTCAATTTGAATCCTTTATTCGGGACGAATCTACGCTTCGAAACTCGTGCCGACGCATTTGATTGGGCTCAAAAGATAGCGTTTGAGAAAGGGTTTGCTTTGGTGAAAGAAAGTAATAAAGCAAAAAAATTATGCTAACCCGATTTGTTGTATTCATACTTGCGTTGTTCAAGGTACGGGAGACCCCCGGGAGAGTATGATCCCGACAAGCCTACAAAAAAATTATGTCCAACTAAATGTGAATATAAATTTCGTCTTTGAGCCGTGCAAAACAAGTCATCAAACAATTGCAACATACAGGTTACTACCTTATCACTAGACTTGTCCATGAACAATTTCTGTCCAATCAACATCATCAAGTACGCCCTCAACGACTCATCATGCGACCAGACTCCACAACCTCCCTCAACTTCTAAGTCGACAAACCACCACTCCTATAAAATGGTGGTCCGACATCCTGAACTGTCAGCCTCAAGCCCTCATCCTCCCTCGTGCTACCTTTCTCCTGCTCGACCATACCCTCCACAAAACCCTCGAGCCACCTGTCTGTATCCCAAGAATACGCTCAACATCGTGTATTAAGATATTGATCTCTCCAAAAGGCATGTGAAAACTGTTAGTATCCGGTTGCCACCTCTCTAAAAATGAACTATATAGTTTTTCATCTATACCGATGGTCACACAACTCCTCAAAACACCAAGCCCACTCTCAATAACTTTCCTCGAAACCAAATACGACACCCTCATCCCGTTCATAGCCTCCATACAACCGGGCCTCTCGTAACACTTGAGCTACGATCTCACCGAATCGGGCTCCGTCCAACTACTATAAGACATGTGCCCAAAAAGCTACGTAAGACGTTAAAGTGAATCTGTCCACCCTCGAACGAACGTGTAAGACGCCAAGACAAATCCATTTCGTCTTCTTCCTCCCCGTGTTAGATGAACCCTCACTAGCCGACACATATCGTCCTCTACCAACCTGTACCACCGTCTTAGCTGGTGGTTTCGGAGGCCTGGTTCTCCAAAAAACACTCGTCATCAACCTCTTCAGCCCCTGAACGACAGTCATCATTGCCATCATCTTCGTCACCTAATATAAAAAGCCTGCGGAAATACATTCTCGCTCACAGCAGACTCGGGAGTAGGAGTAATTTCCATGCCCTCTCACCGACTACGCCGAAATACCACCGCGGGTTGACGACGCTTAGATGCGGTCACTTTTCGGTCTTTCGTACGGTCTGGGATAACCATTATGTTTTTTTCCTCTATCCATCTGCATCTACGAGAATAAAACATTAAAAACAATCGAAAAACAAACATATAATAAAGAAAAATCAAAATTAACGAGATAAAAACGTTCAAAAAT
The DNA here is from genome assembly GCA_022085475.1 of Heliosperma pusillum. NCBI lineage: Eukaryota > Viridiplantae > Streptophyta > Magnoliopsida > Caryophyllales > Caryophyllaceae > Heliosperma > Heliosperma pusillum. The sequence goes on along the minus strand of JAIUZE010002947.1, from coordinate 57,859 downwards.
CATCGGAAACAATCATATAATAAGAAATATTATAAATTTACGATAATAAAATGTTAAAAACCATAGAAAACTATCAAATAATAAAGTAAAATTATAATTTTACGACAACCATATGTTACAAACCATCGAAAACTATCAAATAATAAAGTAAAATTATAGTTTTACGACAACCATATGTTACAAACCATCGAAAATTAATAAATAATAAAGAAAAAATATAAATTTACGAGATTTAAATGTTCAAAACATCGAAAAAGAAAAATGTTAATGAACACTCTCAACGTTTCAACTGAACTTTGGGTTCCAACGTTCCATTGGAACGCCGCCAACAGACCTCAACATTACAACTGAACGTTGGCGTCCATTTCCAACGTTCAGTTGGAACGCCAACATCACCCTTCAACGTTCCAACAGAACGTTGGTCCCCTTACCCAACGTCCAGTTGGGACGCCACCTATATTCCTCAAACACCCCCACTAACAACAACATCGTCGACACAACCAACAACACAGATAAACAACGAAGGGAAAAAAGGGGAGGGGAACGACGATCTGAACAGAGGGAGGGAGGGGGAATGATAGTGCGGTGGTGGTCAAGGGGAAGGCGGTGGAAAGATGAGTGAAAAGAAAAACAAAAACTAATTAAAACTAGGAAACTTATTTGATCTTCGATGGCCGGCGGTTGGACGACTACGGAGTAGTGGCAACTGGCTGTTTGTGCGATGGGAAGACGACAGAGTGTGGTAGTGGCGGCGTGGTGGGGGTAGTGGCCGCATGGTGGGGGTTCTTTGGTGAGTTGAATGGGTTTAGGGGATGAGAGAGTGAAGGGAGAGTGAGTTGTGTGAGGTAAGGCTATTTACGTCTTTTTTTAATAAAACGTAGACGATTAGTTATAAAAGGTCGGCGATATTTTATAACCCGGTGAAAGGACCTTCTTGACCACCACATCAAACTCCTACCTCCTCTGCCACCACATCCTCAGGTAGTCAACACTGTCATTCCGATAATATCCAGGGGCGACCAATAAAATTATGAGGCCCTGTTCGAAATGCATATTATCCGATGACACTTGTCATAATCATCTCATAATTTCCGAATCTTACAAATACAAACATAATATTAGATGTCTTTACTATATGATGACGACGTAATTTTAAATTATCAAATACCGAGTATTTGAAATTTATAAAGCGAATTTCATTAAGTGACTTGAACTAGTTAAACCTATAAATATTATACCATGTATCATCATAATGAATTTAAAATGTATAAACAAATCATATTTTTCCTCCGTTTTTACATGGAGCTCGAATATTACAAGTTTTTTTTTTGCAAAACAATATTTGATAAATAAGATTAAATGCAAAATATGAAGTAATGTAAATGAGTTATAAATAATTAAATATTAGTAACAAGTGTACTTTTTTTAAATGATATTTTCATGGTAAATGACTATATATGAAAATTATCATGATAAAATCAATGAATTACCTATATAATGTTACACTAAAGTCAAAATATTTGTTGCCATTATAAAAAAAGAATGGAACAAAAAAGAAAACAGTCAAGAAGGAGAGTCAAACCACAAACCTCCATTAACATATTTTGTTCTATTAACTTTCTCCATCACCACTACACCAATAGAAGATTCAATGTATATATATTGCGTCAATTACCCCTGTGAATTGACGGGCTCATGGCCGCCCATACGGATCCTTCTCTTCTTTTATCACCGATGGGCGTCGGCAGTTCAATGAAACACCAAATACCAACATTTAGGTTTCAATTTCGAGCTGAAAAATTTTGGAATATGAAATTGAAAATCATTTTCAAATTTTTACCGTGTTAGTTGTTCTTGTTGGGGAAATATCCTGTGAACTCGGTGCTGGATTAGTCTTGCCCAACAACGATATTAGGAAGGTACACACACAATAAACATAAGTAAGAGTAAGCCAAAAGATGATACGAAAGTGGTTTATAAGAATAAGGAACAATAAATGAATAAGGGATATTTTCTTTGAAATCCGTAAAGATTTCAAAACAATGAGATATTTGCGCGAACTAGACCTATAGTTCGAACAATGGTGATTGAATCGCAAGACCTATTGCTTTCAATCGTGTTAATGTTTGAAACGCGTCAAACAAGAACAATATCGGAACGAAACGCGTCGATCCTATGTTTACAAAACTTGCAAACACAAAAATGTAATACTCCATGCGTGGGGAGCCCTGAAGAGATTCATAATAAGCTTAAATGATTAAATGACTAGTGCTTAAAGGGATTGAAAGTACTACTCATATCAACAAAAAACACTTTCTTTTCTGGTGATCAATGCAAAAGAACTCAAAAGTTAAGCGTGCTTGACTGAGAGTAATCTTAGGATGAGTGACCTCCTGGGAAGGTTACCGGGATGCGCATGAGTGAGGACCAAATGCGTTGGAAAGGACCCGTATTGATCTATGGGTCATGTACACAGCCTGTCAAGCTATCGAGAGTGTTCGCTCTTGATCTAAGGTTTGGGCTGGAGTGTTAGAAATAAAGTAGGAAATAAATACTACTATTACAATTAGGAAAACTAATAATAAACTAATTATGAAAACTAGTCTTTCTGGCGTAATAAACTACTCCTAATATTAGTAGGCCTTTCACACTAATCAAAGCCGAGCTGAAGTAGGACTTTTAATCAACTTCAAATTTGATTAGGATTCGTGCTTTAGCTTCTTTGCCCAACTCGTTTGCAGCTTTGACGAATTTAAACATTTGAGCTCGTCATTTTTGGATCATCCCCTCCCCATTCGAAAGGAATTGTCCTCAATTCATGTAGTCTTAACCCTCCGGGATCAAATACCAACCTTACAAGTCTGTGACACCCTCAAATTTGCGGAAAGAAAAAAAAATTATTTAAATACATAAACGAAATATAATGATACATAACGAAGGTGTCATAACATAAAAAGGTCATTACAAAACGAAAATACTATTATACAAAAGAAATCTACAAGACGGGAGACATATCTCCCGTATAAATACGGAAATAAAAGTGTGTACAATATTATACAAACTATGAACCGAATATAGGTCCAAGGTAATTACTTCGCTCGCTAGCTCGTCCATGTACCCCAAATATGCAACACCACCTGTTCGACCGCATTAAATATAAACACGGAAGCCACAGTCAGTGGGGAGTAACTCCGAGTTCTCCCAGCCACGAAATGTCGAGTTTAATAAAACATGAATAACATAAAAGCAATGTATATGGAAAATACAAAACCTTAACAAATATGATATGCTTTTCATGTTATGAACAAATAACTAACATATAACCTAGCATATGAAAGCTATCATGTGAAACCGTTATCAATCTATAACCCGAGGTAGGGAAGCTGGTATGCTGGCTCAGCGGTTACATTTAAAACATGGCCCTGATACACTCAAACCCTAATCAAACATAATATCATGTAAATCAGTTAACAACCGGTAATCCAAACTCTATCAACCTTAGCCGGCTTGCATCTCACCTTCTAAGATTCATAGAATCATCAAACATGAAAGACCAATACGTCTAGAAACAGGCATAAGTTCTTAGTCCAGTCAATAGTCGACGTCTGTAACTCGAGGCTATACCACAAGGTAGGAAAACATCCTAGTCCTAGACTGATCAGACCTAGCGACAACAGCTATTCCATTCCCCGTCCCATGACATAACCGTCTATGAGAAACTCTACTAGGCGACCCCCTAAGCAGAGATGGCTAGTACTTAAGCTGGCTCCAGTCCCCAAACGGATCAGGCAGCCATGCCCCGACTTGGATATAAACCCACCAAGCCGAGACACAAAAGCTATCAACAAGTGAACATATACTCGTTAAAGACAGTACCTGCCTATCAATGTCATGGTCCAAGCTACTCATTTAGAATTAGAATGGTCAAGACGCCATATCGTCAAAATTCTCTATGGGTACTTAGTCAACACGACACCAACCATAAAGTCAAGAAGTCACGGGAAAACATCCTATCATGTGACTAATTGCAAATAAATCATGTTCATATATCATATCGCCTCATATCTACTAAGGCTAATTCAATAAGTAAATAAAACTTTACTTGAAGACAAATCCCCGACCCGAGTCCCGCGATGGGTCATCAGTCAAATCGGGGCTGACTAGATCTTAGTTTGACCAAACCCGTTGGATCAAACCGGCTAGAAACAGAGTCTTTGCCACATAGACTTGAACATAAAATCAACATATTCATTACATGTTATTTAATAAAACTTCTAACATGTGAATTATTATATAATACCAAAACCCCGTTTGACTAAAAGGATATTAAATTAAACTACGATCTCGTCTTATAATTTCTAACATGTGAGAAATAATAATTTAATGAAACACCTTTTTAATTAAATATTTTACTTATTAATATTTCTCGCTTGCTAATTATTACAAAACGCGATAAAAATGACGATAACTCAAAAACCGTCACAAGTCCCAAAGTGGGACCCACGGGCTGAGTTGGACCGGACCCACATGGGCCTGATTTGGGCCTCACGGCCTGATTTGGGCTCAATGGGCTGTTTTGCCTAAAATTTCTAAAACCGTTTTCCAATATTTCCCGCATGCTTTAACATATTTAAAACCCGTCAAAACAACAACCAATCAATCAAACATCGACACAACCCAAAGACCAAAACCCGGACCCACCTTGACCAACCCAGTCCGGGTCTGAACCGGCCTGGACCGGTCTGGTTTGGTCCGGTTCACCTCCCTCCTAAAACCGGTTCACCAAACAACAACACTCAAAATATTTCCAACATGTTTTAATCATCAAACAACTATTTTAACAACCATCATACAAAAATCATGATTAACAATAATTCATCCAAAATCATCAAGAAACCAAAACATATTAAAAATTTCCTAAACAACATAAAAATCATAACTTATTAAAAATCATCAAAATTCTTCAAGAATACTAAACTTGTTAAAATTTCATAAACAACATAAAAATCATAACTTATGAAAATCATCAAAATTCTTCAAGAACACTAAACTTGTTAAAATTTCATAAACAACATAAAAATCATAACTTATGAAAATCATCAAAATTCTTCAAGAACACTAAACTTGTTAAAATTTCCTAAACAACATAAGAATCATAACTTTATGGAAAATCATAAAAATTCATAAAACACAATAATAACCATTACTTATCATATTACTAACAAAAATCCATAAATCATAAAAAGATGAACCAAAAATAAAGATGAACAAAAATCAAAAGAAACAAACTTAAAGCTAAGTTACTAACTAAAATCATACATAACCATAACATGAACAAAACTAAAACCTATGTGACATTAATTCGTCGAGTAAAACGGAATTGTTACCTTAGCTAGCCAAAACAATTAGCACCAAAATAATAAGAAATATATATAATAAGAACCCTTCTCCTAATCTTCACCCAAAATATACGAGTCTCCAAACTCGTCTTCAAAATCTTCCCCTATAAAAATATGACAAGAAAAACATTATTAGCACATAAACTAAATTTCTCATAATTAAAGTGTTGAAAACGATCTTGACGGAATTGAAATTAAACCGCACGTGAAGATGGAGAGCGAAGAGGAGAGTCTAGAAATATAAGATAGGAAGGATTTAATTAAGAAATGAAGATTTTATGAAGGTTTTGCTCAAGAACGATGAAGAACAAATGATGAACGATGAAGAACACGAAGAACGATTAAATAAAGTGATGTTTTGATCTTTATTTGATTTGTTGAAAGATGAAAAGTTGTTTGTGAGTTATGATGGGTGGTTGGAGCCGTGTAAGTATAGGCCAATAATGATGTCGGGTTTTGAAATTGTTGTTACGTAATTGACTCGCGTTTACTAATTGTTTTACGGTAAACGATTAAATATAATTAACGATAAAGTTAATTATAACAAATATCTAGATATTATGATTATTGTATCAAAAGTACTGAAAATATCAAGGCTATTAGAGGACTTTTGAGCCGTGTGGTATGGTGAGCATCGGGTCTGTTTTTGCTCGATTTGCGTAAATTTCGTTCGTTACTGATCGTATAAAGTTAAAATATCTAAGATATTCTTATTAGTTTTAATCAAAGAATTAACTATCTCATGTG
>JAIUZE010002947.1:0-50843 GCA_022085475.1 Heliosperma pusillum | reverse complement strand
CTTTAAAAAGTCAAGAAAAGTCCAAGACGGTTTAAAAGTCAAGAAAAGTCAAAGACGACCAAAAACGGTCTTTTCATGAAATCTCTCAAAAATTCCAAATACGAACGCGGAATTTCAAAATACGACTCGGAACAAAAATTCCTATATTAAAACTTAAGTTCTACTGAAAAGTATCCATAAGCTATTGCTTAAGCAAATTGGGTACTTTTCGGGTTGTTACAATTGTGGTGAGCCTGTGGTGGGAGTACCCGGGTCACCCATCTAGCGGGGGAGGATTCTGGGTTAGCGGTTATGCTCCCAGGCGCAACGAGGACGTTGCGTTCTTCAAGTGGGGGTGATTGTAACACCCCACGTTCGTTGAAGAGGTCCATTGATAGGCTTAAATGACTAGTGCTTAAAGGGTTTGAAAGTACTACTCATATCAACAAAGTGCACTTTCTTTTCTGGTCATCCATGCAAAAGAACTCAAAAAGTTAAGCGTGCTTGACTGAGAGTAGTCTTGAGATGGGTGACCTCCTGGGAAGGTTCCCGGGATGTGCATGAGTGAGGACAAAATGCGCTGGAAAGGACCCGTGTTGATCTGTGGGCCATGTACACAGCCTGGAGAGCTATCATGAGTGACCGCTCCCGACCCAAGGTTTGGGTCGGGGTGTTACAAATGGTATCAGAGCAACCCTGCGACCGTGTGGTGAGCCTGTGGTCGGGAGTACCCGGGTCACCCACCTAGCGGGGAGGATTCTGGGTTAGCGGTTATGCTCCCAGGCGCAACGAGGACGTTGCGTTCTTCAAGTGGGGGTGATTGTAACACCCCACGTTTGTTGAAGAGGTCCATTGATAGGCTTAAATGACTAGTGCTTAAAGGGTTTGAAAGTACTACTCATATCAACAAAGTGCACTTTCTTTTCTGGTCATCCATGCAAAAGAACTCAAAAGTTAAGCGTGCTTGACTTAGAGTAGTCTTGGGATGGGTGACCTCCTGGGAAGGTTCCCGGGATGTGCATGAGTGAGGACAAAATGCGCTGGAAAGGACCCGTGTTGATCTGTGGGCCATGTACATAGCCTGGAGAGCTATCATGAGTGACCGCTCCCGACCCAAGGTTTGGGCCGGGGTGTTACAAGTCCATATGCGAAATTGATGACAATCATTAGTAATAAGCTTGATTTCCAATTCCTCTTGTACCATCTTCACTTGCTTCCATCCTGCCACCCATCTTGAACGAGATTATCAAAATCATCTCTCAATTTTCTTAAACAACCGTAACATGTGTCACCTATAATCTTGTTAAACGAAATTTGATTTCGTTCCTTTTCTTCAAAATTGACCTTATAAAAATTATAGACCGTGCAACTTCATAATCAAGAATATCACATGTTCCCTCTTCAAGATAATTGTCGAAAATATGAGCCAATATCGGATCAAATTTCACCTTCTCTTCGTAGATCTCTTCAATTGAGAACACTTCCATCACTACAAGAATACAGGACTCGGGCGACTAAAAATGGCGTCTGAAAACAGTCGCCAAAATCAAATTGGCGACTAAAAATGGTCGCCCGAACCCAGTCGCAAGCCTTGGTCGCCTATTTCGATTCGGGCGACTGAATTCGGTCGCCAAATTTGGCGACTGATATAGTAGTCGCCAAATAGGATATATGGCGACTGACAGTAGTCGCCAGTTTAGCGACTGAAAATCAAGGTAGTCGCCAAACTGGCGACTGAAATCAGTCTCCAAAAGAATATTGGCGACTGATAATCAGTCGCCACTTTTAATTATCATTCAGTCGCCAATCTGTAAATACAGGTAGAAAGGGCAGATATTAGTGCATGCTTTGATGCACCTTGATATTTGTGCTTAGAAATGCCCCAACAACAACACTTAGACCTTTATTAAAAGGTATTACTCTACTGCACATTAAACAATAATTACCATAACATTTAAAAATCCTCAAATCCAAATAATCAACTTTTTTAAGAACCACACTATGAAATGTAATGTCAGATACATAATCCAATTCAAGCATTCAATGAAATGGAAAATAAATGTGAAAAAAATACAAAAAAAATAAAAGCTTAATTTCTAAACTGTACTACATCCATATGACTTGAGTGCAACTAGAATTGTTGATATATCATCTTGGATGATGCAGCCCACATCTTCTTAACTTGCAAGCTAAAACTGCAGCAAGAAGTAAAACAAAAAAAATCATTAGCTTTTTTCAAAGAAAAGTTCCTCGGGCGAATCACTAAAATAATCAGCAAATCTCACTTGCGACGGGACGACCCGTTGCAAGCTTAAGACGGGTCAAGTCCCCCTCATAAAGTGCAAGTGAGGTACAAGTGGGAGGTGAAATGGACCCCCTACTTGCACCCCACTTGTTCTTTGTAAAGGGGACTTGACCCGTCTTAAGCTTGCGACGGGTCGCCCATCATAAATGAGATTTGGTTAAGACGGATAATGTATTTGACTCGTTTTAAGCTTAACATACGGTGAAAACAGTGACTTACAGAACTCCGCCATGGACATTATCTTTAGCACTGCGTTGCTGATCTCTTTTGATTATAAACGTAAAATTTAAAGGCATTTGAAAACCAACCATGAGAAACAATCAAAATGAGCAAAATTGGTTTAGAAACTATCTATCGTACTAATGATCTTTTAAAAGATTAGGTACTAAGAAAGCAAAAGCTTTTTCCTTTCAGATCAATTACCTTCATTCATCGAAGAGTCTTTGAGCAGTTCTTTTGTTGAATTCATTTGTAGTTTTCCAGCTCTTCTCCCCTAATTGTACTCTTTAAATGCTGTCATTTTTAAATGTTGTGCATCCTTATCCCTTCCCCCATTTTCCCTACAAGACATGACAACAAATAACTGAAAAAACCTAATCAAAATTAAACAATAGTAATTAGTAGCATTTTCAACATGAGTTTCAACAATATCCTGTCGTTTAACACTAAGTAAAAAGAATCACAACTCCATCAAATTGACAAAATGTTTTCATCTCCACTATCCATTCACCTCAAAGAGTTCTTATTCTAACTGTTAAGTTATAGATTTCAAATGATCCACTATGACATGCTTAAAACATATTTTTTTATCAAGCATTTCACAATACATTTGTTATTGCTAATATCATGTTGTCATTTCATAAAAAAGACACAAATAGTTAAGCCTCCACACTTGCACATACCTCTAAAATAAACATATAATAAATCTTTATTACGCCAAACATCTACTAAATTCAAATACATTGCAAGATCACAGTGTTATATCAGTAGGAGTTACGAACAAGGTTGCTAATAGGTGTTATCCCCTCCCCCATCTTAAACCACGAAAGAAGACGTTTTTTTTAAACATTGTTAATCTTGTCCTCAAGGTTCCTCTAATTCTAATAATGGCCAAATTCTATCTAACAAAAAAATACGTCACCTCACCTACAAGGAACACCATATAAACGATGCAGTAAGTCTTATTGAAGACGGATAGTATCCGTCTTCAATGAAAACCTTGAAGACGGGTCGGATTCCCTTTCACAAGGAGGCAAGTGCGAGGACAAGTGGGGAACTAAATGAATCCCCACTTGCCCTTCCACTTGTTTCCTTGTGAGAGGAAATCCAACCCGTCTTCATTGAAGACAGATATGTGCCGTCTTTAATGAGAAATTGTGTAAATGATGTTACCAAGAATATGTAGTCTCTAACCTGTCAACTAATTATCTAAGACCACTACCCACGCTAGCGACGTAGTTCGGTATCACGCTGATATGCTAATATGCAATTTCAAAATAGCAGCATCGTCTTGATAATTAAATAAGTGACAAAGTGGTGATGATCAGTGATCTAGTTAGGTACACCGAATTGAAATACCATATAATTGGCATAAAGCTAGGTTAAGGTAACAATTTACAAGAACAATTGTCCTATACATCGATCACAATATCTAAGAACACCACCTACAGTTGTCAAACTATAGTAATTAACTCATCTGCCAAAACATTTGTGCACTTATTTATTCTACCCATAAACCATTTAATATATATGATGAATAATTAAGAACATACCTCATTGAACGAATTCGTAGGTTATCAGCAAGACAACCGAGTCGAACTTAGACAAAGTAAATATTAATAAAAACCTGGAAACAAATACACTGGTGATGAAGCAAAGAAAGAGAGAAAGCAAAGCGCAAATTAAATAAAAAAACTGAAGAGAGGGTTAAAAAGTAAAATTGATATATATATATACGATCTAAATTGAGATGGTTCGTGTGAGAAAACGAGTTTGTTGGTAGTGTAAGAGATGGTGTTTTCCGGGACAAATTGAGTTGAATTGAATCTATATTTGACACATTACCTGCAAATTTATCTAATCTTTTCTCAAGCCCAATTCATATAAACCCTAATTCTCAATTTATAGAAACCCTAATTAAATAACAATTAAAAACCTAATAGCCATCACAAATGTCTATATAAACATATAGGAACATCATAATACTAATTACAACCGCAAATTACAAACAAAACAAAGCTAAAATATTGAATTAAAAACAATAAACATACCTTCAAAAATTCGAACAAAATGTGTAAAAGAAGAGAAAGGTGAGAAGGCGGGGGTGCTGATATTGGTGTCTGTAGTGGTGGTCCGGTGCTGGAAGCTAGTGGGTGTTGATATTGGTGTCGTCGTCGTCGGTCTCTTCCTCTTCTATTTTATTTTATTTTGTGAATTTTGTGATTTGGTAAAGAAAGAAAGAGGAGAGCTGCTTTATGTGTTTTTGTTTGTATCAACCAAAATAGCGACCAACCTTCCTGGGTCGCCAAATTGGCGACTGATTCTCAGTCGTCCTACTGCACTTTCGGTCGCCAATCTAAATTATTATACGGATTTGCGTGGTCTTCAATTTGGCGACAAACATCAGTCGCCCGTTAGGTTATTTCAGTCGCCAAATTGGCGACTGGTCTGGACAGTCTCTAAATTCGGTCGCCTGTTTTGTTATTTCTTGTAGTGCATCATGTCTTTTTTTTAATGAACAATACAGGCTACTGTGAACATACAATAACTTTTTTCTTCTTACCTTCACGCCTTGAATAACAATGGACTAGAACTGTGCTCTTGAGATGAGTAATAAAAACCTGATTAAGGAATAGTACACGTGAACAGTAGTTTTTTTTTTTGGGAAAACAGTACCACGTAATCAAAACCGATATCGATTAACCCTCAAACTAGCTCGCTCGAGTTTGACCCTTGAACTCCAATCGCAATTAGAATTTCAACTAATAACTTGGCTTGACACGTCTAGGACCGTCTAGATTTAAGAAAATCAAGAGCCAAAACTCTAGTACCATTATGATACGAAAGTTTGCGGAAGCGGTTTATAAGAATACGGAACAATAATTGAATAAGGGATATTTACTTTGAAATCCGTAAAGATCTCAAAACAATGGGATATTTGCGCGAACTAGACCTATAGTTCGAACAATGGTGATTAAATCGCAAGACCTATTGCTTTCAATCATGTTAATGTTTGAAACGCGTCAAACAAGAACAATGTCGGAACGAAACACGTCGATCCTATGTTTACAAAACTTGCAAACACAAAAAGCTTATGCTTTAATTCTTATTCATTCCATGTCTATGTCATAATTTAAGCAATACATATGACTTCTATTTATACTAGCTAATAACCGATCTAGCTGCCTTGTGTCACACGCCTAACTAGATTCTTATTGGAAGACTTATCTTATTTTAATCTGACTAGAATTAGGAAATAAACTAGACTCGTAAAAAACCACGCTTTTGCGCGAGATCAACACTAGTATAGTATTATGAAATTTATATATATCCTTGTATTCATTAACACAAATTTTCATTGAAGACGGACACTATCCGTCACCAACTGAACACGTAGTGTCACTCTCACAATATGCAAGCGGGGAGGACAAGTGGATGGCAAATGGAACCCCCTACTTGCCCTCTCACTTGTATATTGTGAGATGGTAACTATCCGTCTTTAACTTATGACGGATAATGTCCGTCTTCAGTGAGGCAAGCGGATTCATTAAGGTCTTTAATTTGTAAGTTATTATAGATTAAATTTGATAAGGAGCAAAATGCTCCAACATAGGTTACACGGTTACGGATTTACGGCCACTTATTCAACAACTTAGCAATAAGCTTGAGCATTGACCGGTTAAGCAACAAGACTATATGCAAAACATAAGGAGGTTAGTTCCAGTAATCACTGTTACTTCTTCTTTATACTTTCCATTAAAATCTCACGATGTTTGACTCAATTGCAACAACAATATATGGCAAAAAAAAAAAACAACTGAAATGAAAAATATTCTGGTACAAACTGAAATGGATAAAAGTACAACACTTGTGTACGTTGTAGTAACTAGTAAGTGTAACATATATAAATCACAAGTATGTAGTAGACACACAAAAACTTTAGACATCTTATGATCTTAATCTACTTTAATTTCTAACCCCCAACCATTAATATAAAAGGATCGCAATTATTATACGACAAATAAAACTGAAACATAAATATTATTGAAGAAGAAACATAAGCTTGCTAATTAACGCAAGATTAAAAATTTATTAAGGGTATTGATTTAGTAATTTGATGAAGCAAAGTTAGGAATTTAATTAATTAAATATTACTTTTTTGTCTCAATGATTTGTTTATCTGATTAAAATGCTACTTATAAAGTACTTTGTAATACTTTGTCCGTTTTTTTAGCTTTTCATTTAGCTTTCCATTTCGTGTGATGAACATTTTATTAAAGCGGAATTATAAGAATATAATAGCAAGGTAAAAAGGTAAAGCAGTAATTGGAGAGACGGAGAGACCAAACGAAAGATTGCACAACAGATGGCACGTTTAAGGCCACCTACCAAATAAGCTTTGTTCCCCTACAAAAAACCAACCAATAACTCATTTTTCCTATAAATTCCTTAGTTTTTATTTCCATAATCCCATAAATCAGCTCATAATAACTTAATCATAAACAAGACCATTTTCAACCCTATATTACTCAAAAAAAAAAAGAGAGATAATTAGTAGGATTTGTTGAAAAAATGGCAGGAAATGGTGTGTTTGGAGACATAATTGAAGGAGAAGTTTACAAGTATTATGCTGACGGTCAATGGAAAACTTCATCCTCTTCTAAATCAGTTCCCATCATAAATCCCACCACTAGGAAAACTCAATTTAAAGTTCAAGGTTTTATTCATTCTTCTTAAATTTCTCTACTTTTTTTTTCCTACATATGCGGTTAGTTACGAGACTGTCATGAGCGTGTCTAGCACACACGTAACCAGACCCATTACGTGTACGCTAGACACGCACAAATAGTTGTAAGATATATTATAAAGGATCATTGTAGTAGTAGTTAACCCTAAATGATGCATGGTTGACACAGCATGTACACAAGAAGAAGTAAATAAAGTGATGGAAGCATCAAAAGTGGCTCAAAAATTATGGGCAAAGACGCCTCTTTGGAAGAGAGCAGAGTTACTTCATAAAGCAGCTGCTATTTTGAAAGAACATAAACAACCAATTGCTGAATGCCTTGTTAAAGAGATTGCTAAACCTGCTAAGGATGCTGTCACTGAAGTATGCTTCATTCACCCACTCTACTCTTTTTATTGCACTATTTATTACTACCTTTGTTTAAAATACGTCTCGCAAGGTATATACGACATGTCGACATGAACTAATGACTATGACGGAGGGAGTATTTTGTTTGATCATACTCTATGTCACTCTATTTACCATTTTCTTGTATGGGGGTTTACTTGATCTGGGTTTGATATTAAATTCTCTATGTAATTAAAATCTAAGTGGATTATTAGTTATTAATTAAGTGGAGATTATGAGAAAACAAAAGGAAAAACACCTTCTTTGACTAATCTTAGAAACATGACAAGTGATATATATTATGAGACAAAATGAACTGATTTAATGAATCAACTTCTGTTTTTAGTAAAATTTGTAACCATCCTCCAAAAGTGTTCTGACTCCTGTTTTTCTTGTAAGTTGTAGATGAGGGTACTATGAAGAGTATAAGTAACACAATAGTGTTAACTGACCCCCTTAACTTTTATCGTAGTATTAATCTACGCTTCTTTAAGCTCAAGCGTCAAATTATGTTTGCCCGAAAAGTTTGTTTTAATTCGAAATTATGAACTTGCAATGTTAATTTCATAATTGTGATTATGTTTTGTTTTTGTGTGTAAAAAAGGTTGTTAGGTCAGGGGATTTGATATCATATTGTGCAGAAGAAGGTGTGAGGATTCTAGGTGAAGGCAAGTTCCTGGTTTCTGACAGTTTCCCTGGTAATGACAGGACCAAGTATTGTCTTACCTCCAAGGTCTGATTTACAGTATTTTATTGTATATCCCTTGTTATTTTCACACCTACTCAAAAATCTATATTGTTTTCTCATATAAAGAGACATTATCTATCATTCACTGACTTTCGTTACACAAAGCCTTAAAGCCGATTATTCTAACCTTCGTTTAATGGTCGATATCTAAAAATGCGGTTTGATTATAAATCATCCTGTGATTAGATTGAAAATCTAAGTACCATTTTGGAAGACGGTCTTTAATTTCAACAATAATTCTCGCTGAGGTTAATGTTTCGCTCTCATGTAGATAAATACATCTACCAGTCATTTTCTAATTAATTTGTCTGCTAGTGTTAAATTTCTTACATTATCTAACAGCTTCCCACATACATGGAAATGAATAGATGTAATACGTAAATGGTAGGTAAAATATTGTATTGGCCACAAGTTAATGGTCCCACGATTAGTTGTGGATGTGTAGCCTCTTTCTTCTTCATGGATAAAGCTATATGGTGAACCACACAAGTCTATGAAGCTTATTACTTTGAGACCCACACCTTCACCTGCATTATTGATTGAGCCGAGATACCTCTTAAAAGAGACTTTAACTATGAATGAATGACATGAACGAATGACTGAGTCGGTTAATGAACTGTGAATAAATGAATGAATGAATGAATGAATGAATGAATGGATGAACTGTTGTGTTTTAACGTTTTTAATGATGAATTAGAGCTTATAGTTAATTGCTTCACGATGTAATCATGATCGCAAAAGGAAACTGTTACAAATAGATGCATGGTTGTCAGCGATGACTCTACGAGCAATGTTATTTGACTATGGTTAGAACTTAGAAGTATCGATCCCACTAGGCCATAGTGGGTGACGGGTGAGTGTCCAAATGTCAGGCTTGGTTATTTTATGAAAACCTTAATGTTTTTAATCACCTCAAATTAAGTGTTTTAGTGCAAGCGTGTCGATACAAGTACACAAGGTTGTATGAAATCATGAAAAGTTGGGAGTAGAATGGTGTAATTTTGTGGATCTTTGATAGTGAAGATGATCTTTGCATATCCAAACAATGCTATTTTCATACAATAAAGTTCTTATTGTATTCATGTCTTTTGGAATTTATGAAGGCATGGAACAGTTAACTATTCCAATAATGATGTGATTAATCACAAAAAATCTGATTTCATTTATAATGTTTTTGGTTCACTACAGATCCCACTGGGGGTTGTTTTGGCAATTCCGCCATTCAACTATCCAGTAAACCTTGCAGTCTCAAAGATAGCACCGGCTCTGATTGCTGGTAACTCCCTTGTGCTGAAGCCTCCAACGCAGGTACACATCTTTTGAAAAACCACTTCTCTGCAATGTGTTCAGATACTAAAAGACGGTTAATATAAGAGACTTAACTCGCACTACTACTTACTAGGGTGCTGTGGCTGCACTTCACATGGTTCATTGCTTCCACTTGGCTGGCTTTCCCAAAGGGCTTATTAGTTGTGTGACTGGAAAAGGTTCTGAAATTGGTGATTTTCTGACCATGCATCCCGGCGTTAACTGCATAAGGTAATTATTGTGGCTAGTTAGTCGATACCATCGCAAAATAACATATGGTGAATCTTGTATGAATTAAGTCTCACAGGTAATCAGACCAACCCATATCATATTTAAGGCTGTCTGGAATGTATAAACATCTCTTGTCCGGAATGTACTAATTTGAAAAGAAAACTAAATATGGTTTCTTGATATCTCAACTTCGTTCTTTCCGACTTTAGCTTCACAGGTGGAGACACTGGAATCGCAATCTCAAAGAAAGCTGGAATGATTCCACTTCAAATGGAACTTGGTGGAAAAGATGCTTGCATTGTTCTTGAAGACGCTGATTTAGATCTTGTAGCCGCTAACATTGTCAAAGGAGGCTTTTCTTACAGGTAAACATTTCCTCGAGTTTTACTGTTTTTACGGATGACAATGTTGCATACATTCTATCACATTGTTGTTTCTTGATGCCTAACTGTATTCTATATTGCTCTTTCAGAGATACTTGTGTACCCCTGTGGTTTTACACTTACTCCCAATATATAGTTACTAAAAAGTTGTTCTATATAGTAAAGTTTGCGCGATTTACATGTTTACTGTAACTTGGTGTAGAATTGCCTTACCATTTGCCTTG
Organism: Heliosperma pusillum; assembly: GCA_022085475.1. Lineage (NCBI taxonomy): Eukaryota > Viridiplantae > Streptophyta > Magnoliopsida > Caryophyllales > Caryophyllaceae > Heliosperma > Heliosperma pusillum. The sequence continues at coordinate 40,312 of JAIUZE010002947.1, read as the reverse complement.
TAACTGGATTTAATTTGGTTTTATAATCTGTACAGTGGCCAAAGATGCACAGCTGTTAAAGTGGTGCTAGTAATGGATTCAGTCGCTGAAACACTGGTTGAGAAAGTGAAAGCGAAAGTTGCCAAGCTGACTGTGGGGCCACCCGAGGAAGACTGCGACATAACTCCAGTAGTCACGGAGTCATCGGCAAATTTCATTGAAGGACTAGTGAAGGATGCAAAGGAGAAAGGGGCAACCTTTTGCCAGGAGTACAAAAGGGAGGGTAACCTTATATGGCCATTGTTGTTGGATAATGTTCGACCCGACATGAGGATTGCTTGGGAAGAGCCTTTTGGGCCTGTCCTCCCTGTTATCAGGATTAATTCTGTTGAAGAAGGGATCCACCATTGTAATGCTAGCAACTTCGGCCTCCAGGTACAATTTTTTTTTTATTGATCACTTGCTTCATACTATGCTAAGTAGGAAGTGGCCAACGAATCATCATATTTGTCAATGTAATTAGATAGCGTTTTGTTCAGGAACTGACTTCTTTGTTTGTTTTGATGCCTACATACCTCCGACCCTTCACCTTTGTCAAAACCTGGAGCCTTTTAAGGCTGGAAATGGTGTGGCTGTACAAGGACATGTTTACCTCCAAATAAGAAGCATGTGAAACGAAACACGACAACATCAGTATTACCCCGACGTCTCCCTTATAATAACAATAAAAGAAAACTAAATTGCCTTTGCAGCAGAAAGTTTAAAGTAAACATTCGTACAAAACGCCATAAATTACCATTCATTTTATTCCAATTATATTATATGATGCAGGGTTGTGTTTTCACAAAAGACATAAACAAGGCAATGTTAATAAGTGATGCCATGGAGAGTGGCACTGTTCAGATCAACTCTGCACCGGCTCGCGGACCAGATCACTTCCCCTTCCAGGTCAGTTATATTGACATTAAACCTCCCTGTCAGTTTTCGATTCCTAGTGTCGGAAAGTTGAGAAGTCTGATACAGTTTGCATGATTGTAATGCTGCAATGCAGGGTATTAAGGACAGTGGAATAGGGTCACAGGGAATAACAAACAGCATTAATATGATGACGAAAACAAAGAGCACAGTAATCAATTTGCCTACACCAAGCTACACTATGGGTTGATGCACTGCTCTTACATCTTATGAATAAAACATAAAAACCATATCTGATATCTCTAATTCATCATCCCTTTTATGCAGCTTTTGCCAGACTTTAATTGTTGTAAGTGAGAATGATTCTCAGTGTTGAAGGATTATTATTCAAGAGTCTAAATGTCTAATGATCAGTTTGAGAGAATTCGTGTGTAATAATCTGTGTTTCTGTAGGATTACAGTTTTATTGGTTTTTATCATCAATGAATCATGGTCTTATTACTGAGTCCAGATTTTCTATGCCATTTCTGTGTCCCATCTTGTATTCTTGTGTCTCACTAGTTCTCAATTCGACACATAGGCATTAGCCATTAAAAATAATGGTGTAAATATGATAAGAGGATTATGTCTCAAGAGATAAAGCCAGTGGGACACAAGATCCAGACTCCTAATTACCATGCGTAAGTGTGTAACTTAAAAGTAAATTAAGTAGTACATGTATTCGCATCGTATAGGGTAAGGTTGTAGAAATCTATGGGGTCTTGCCACTAAGCCTAACCTCCGTGCGCCTCTGCCGGAGGATGGTATGGAAAGAAAAGACAATTATGAACTCCCTTTTGTTAATCATTTATTTGCCTTTTTTTATTATTATTTGTGAGGTGTATTTTAATTAAAAGCAAACAAATGATTAAGAGCGATACAGTATAATGAAATATGCGTGTGATTTTTGACAATTAATGTCAGGGTTTGTTATTTCATTCAAAAGTTGAGAAGATTTCAATAGCCTTCGTCAAAAATATAGTCTAAAAAATGAGACACTGCCTTTACTAACTACGAGTAAAATAGTATGTAAGTTGCATAATCAATCATTTGTGTCGTACATCTTTACATGTAGGCAAAACTTGTTGAGTGATTCGTAACTGAAAATGTCCAATTATAAGTATTTTGGATCTTCTCTATTTCCTATTAAAAAAGGGAGGGTCTATTTTGTCAAAGATATCAATCCATGCGACACATATCCTCCAAGAATAGCTAGTCAATATGCATATATTTGTTGATATTTAGTTGCTTTGTTTATCTCCTAAATATATGAGAGTATCAATCTTATTATCGTATACTGTTAATAGATTAATAGGGTTAGTAATTAGTCTCCTAGATTATTATAAATAGCAGTATAGTTCATCCATTCATATATACAAAATAATATACTTTACATGGTATAAGGTTCCATCTCGGTCTTTATACTAGCCATCGCTCTTGTCCTTCGATTTTTCGATACACCCATGACATCCAACAACACCCTCATCCCTAACCTTGACGAACCTACAAAACCACTCGTTTCCCTTCATTTCCCTACCTGCACTTAACTAACACCCAATACATGTCTCACATGGCGTTTCCAAATAACCCGTCTTCTTCAAGGCTATGGCCTATTCGCCTATCTCGCTGGCACGAGCACCACTCCACCCAAAACTATGACACCAACTACCCTTGATTGCAAAACCTCACCCAAACCAATTCCCAACCTCGATTACAACACTTGGTTCAGGGTCAAGACCAACTCATCTTGGTGCTATTGTCGGCACCCTTCACCCCACTGTTGCTCCGCTCCTCCTTGATGCCAACACATCTCATGATGCTTGGCTCCTTCTCGAACACACCTACGCCAATTCCTCTCGAGGACATATACTCCAAATCAAAGACAAACTCAAAATTATTACTCTTGGCGACAAATCCATCACTGACTATGTGTTATCGATCAAGTCCTGCATCGATCAGTTAGCCCAACTCGGCAAGGTGGTGGAGATTTCAGAACCCACATCATCAATGACCTTGATTATAACCTCTATAAACCCGTCATCGATGTCGTTCGTGCACGTGATAATCTCCTTTGAAGCCTTTCACGGAAAATAAATCCAACACAAATTAATTGCTAAAAACCAACCCAACCCGACTGTTTTCACACCCACTGCTCATGCCGCCACCCGACACTACCCATCCAACCAATATCGCCCCTCACACAACTACCCCAACAATTGTGGCTCCACCTTCACCAAACAGCCTCCCAAACCCTTCAAAGGCAAGGGCTTTTCCCTAACCAATGGATTTTAAGCCAGCTGAAAAAGGATGCGCGCTACTAGCGCGGCTTGCTTCGCTTTTGTTGCGGAGCTCGCTGCTTTTCATTTTGTTAGGAGTAGGTGCTTGCCTTCCGATCAACAACTTGGAGGGATGGCTGAGTGGCTTAAGGGGCTACGACTACGAGAAGGGGTCTAAGGTCGGAATTACCTTGCTGCTCGGGGTTCAATTCCCTTGCTATTTTGTGTGGAACTCGAAGTCAACTCGGATGCCACTATTGCCGCGAACACGGCCACGTTACTGGCGATTGTCCTAACTTCAAACGTGCCTACCCCACCGTCGTCTTCCCACCACCACTTCAACAAAACCTTCCTTATGCTCATATTGCAACCCTCACACCCACTGATCCCTCGTCCTACCTCATCGACAACGGTGCCTCGCATCACATCACTAACGACCTTAGCACCCTTGCTCTTCACACCCCATGTGACGGACCTGATGATGTCGTCGTTGGCGATAGCACCTCCCTGCCTATAACGCATATTAGTTCATTCTCTCATCACTCTCTTAACTTCACTAATGTTTTAGTGTTTTTTTTACAGAAGTAAATTGATAGAACCTACAACCGAATAGCTCTTACAGCTAAAGCATGAGCCGTTATATTCTGAGTTATGGGAACAAACTAATACAAAGACAATGAAAAGAGCGACTAATACGATCAATGTCTTCAATAACTGCCTTATTCCTAACATCCGGTTCAGAAACACTAAGAATTTGCGAGATAATCAGAAGACAGTCAGAGAGAATATGCATATGAAGATAGCCCTGGGAAGACGCTCATCTTAATCCTTCAAGAATAGCTAAGGCTTCTGCTTGTCCAGAAGATTGGGAGGAAATATTTCCTCTAATAACAGAAGTATCGATTCTTTGAAGGAAGAAACTCAACCCAGTAGAGAGGTTAACATTTCAGATGCGTCAACAAAGAGTCTATCCTGGCAACAGGAGGCTGAGTTGCCAATAAGGTTAAAGACCGATCGTCTCTTAATTCTATTAAGATTCAGATCCGGCTCATATAATAAGAATTGATCCTTGACCCTTAAAGAATTTTTCACGACTATACTTTCAAGAGCCTTAGACAAGAGGCTTTCGTAGAAATAGATAGTGCTCCCAGAGAAATCATTTCCCCTAAACAGATATTTATTACGGGAAAACCAAATAGTCCAGATAATAGACATAAAGGATAATAATTTGCATTCCGACTCACTAGACTTAGAGAGATAACAAATCCAGTTGATAATTCAAGTCCTAATATCCAAGTAAAAATCCATCTCAGTACGGATTCCAAGCTTGCTACCTGTCCACATACTCCTAGTAAAGTGGCAATCCCTGAAGAGATGATCAGACGATTCAATAGTAGGAGAATCGTAGAAGCAGCAAAATTTATGTAAGGCAATTCCTCTTTTCTCAAATTCACACCCCACAGAAAGGGAGTCAGTAAGAATTCTCCATAAAAGGATAATCCAGGTTCTAGGTCGTGGGAGCGACCATAAGAATTTTTTGATGAAACTTTGAATGGTCTTAGAAATCTTGGTTTTATCTTTAATAGTAGCATATTTATGCAATATATCTTTCCATATCTCAAGATATCCACTTTTCACCGTGTATCGACCATGTTTACAGAATTTCCAAAAAGCAGAATCAGAGAGCTTTGACCGACTAATTGGGATAGCTAAAATATTTCTGGCAGAGTCTGGGCTAAAGAAGGATGTAATTAGAGCTTTTTTCCATTTGAACAAAGAAGAAATCAGGTCTCGAATTCGTAAGTCCAGAATGGAAGGGGAGCCATCAAGCAAACTCGGATGAGCCGGAGTAGGAACTGCTCCATTTACCCACCTGAATTCCAGACATTACGCTCCGAATTAACCCCTGCCAAATAATATTCTCTTCAAAAATCTCTAGTCCCCATAAGAGTCCCTTACCAATCCAGTTGGAATTTTCAGAAATCTCCCAATTTATGTTAACTACGGAATTCGATTGCCCTAACACATCCAGGGAGATATCATACTTCTTACCAATAGTGCGTCCCATTAAGGAAGAAGGAAGCATTAGAATATTTCACCCTGTCTTCGCAAGGAGAGCCTTGTTAAAACCCGCAGTGTTACGGATTCCAATACCACCCAAAACTTTAGGTTGATTTAGTAATAATTTACTACACCAGCTGATTCCTTGAGATTTCTTAAGTCATTTCCACCAAAACTGTGACAATAGGGAGTCAATCCTAGAAGTCACACTTACCAGTAATTTGAACACCGATAGAATGAAAGTAGATAAGGAGGAAAGAATAGAAGAAATCAAGGTACGTCCACCAGCTTGTGATAGTAGAATTCCATTCCAAGAGGAGATTCTTTTAGATATATTGTCAATAATATATCTAAAAATTTCCCTTTTAGATTTGTTCCGATCAATGCCAATTTCCGTAGGAGCACCCAAATATTTGCCATCGAAGAAGAACCACAAACTCTAAATATTCTGTAACAATCCCTTGCAAATGATAACCTGGCATTAGGGCTAACCAGAATAGCAGATTTTTCCTTATTAATTGTTTGACCAAATGCTTTACAGTATTGTTCAATAGTTTTGTTCAAAGATCTACATGACTTCGTATCTCCCTCAATAAAAAATATAGAGTCATCCGTAAATAGGAGGTGAGAAACAGCCTGAGAATATGTCTTGAAATAATCTTAATACTTTTAAACAAACCATTTTCCTAATTGAGAATGATATTCTGGGATAAAATCTCCGTACAAAGGACAAAAATATAGGGGGATAAATGATCTCCTTGTCTTAATCCTCCTCTAGGACAAATCCTCTTAGATGGAATACCATTAATCAGAAGCTCATATGAAACAGATGTGATGCATTTTATGATAGATTTATAAATTTTATCGGAAAACCAAGTTTGAGAAGAGACCCCCGAATAAAATTCCAGCTCATTCTGTCGTAGGCCTTACTCATATCCGCCTTGAATGCCATTCTTTGAGATTTCCTTTTCCGGGAGCATGATATGCAGTTAAATAACTCATTAGCAATCATGATTAACTCATTAGCAATCATAATTCTTTGAGATTTCCTTTTCCGGGAGCATGATATGCAGTTAAATAACTCATTAGCAATCATAATATTATCTGAGATATTTCTTCCAGGAACGAAAGCATTTTGAAATTTCCCTATAAGTTTTCCCATAATTTTGCTTAGCCTACTAGTAATACACTTGGTGATGATCTTCATGATATTATTACAGAGACTGATTGGCCTGAAATGGTCCACAGATGTCGGAGCCGAAATCTTAGGAATTAAAGTAATGAATGTCCTGTTAAGCTCTCTCAAAATAAAATCTCTTTTTAAAATCCCAAGAACCGCAGAAATAACATCAGATTTAATGTAGTGCCAACATCGTTGATAAAAAATATCCGGAATATCATTAGGTCCAGGAGATTTCAGAGGGCTAAGTTTAAATACTGCCTTCCGAACCTCTTTAGCCGTAAAAGGTTTATCAAGGTGATCCACATCATCCTACAATTTCTACAATTTCTACAAATTCTCGCAAATTACTTTCCGTCTCTCAATTTTGTAAGGATAACCATGCCATTGCCTTATTCTCACCCATTTACTTTTGTTTTAAGGCACTCTCAATGGGCACGATTCTTCTTCAAGGTCAATTCCAGGAAGGCACCTATGAAAGGCGTCCTTCTAATCCGCCTCACGCCTACAATGCTCTTCAATCTTCCCACCTGTGGCATCACCGATTAGGGCACCCATCTGCTGCCACATTTAAAATTTTAAGCAATTCTCTCAATTTTTTTTTTTTCGGATTTTAGTCATTGTAATGCGTGTTTAATGAATAAAAGCCTCAAGTTACCGTTTTCCGTCTCTACCCTCACATCTCATGCTCCCCTGGATCTCATTTTTTCAGACGTGTGGTCCTCACCCATAACCTCTTCGATTCTTTATAATATTACGTCATCTTCGTAGATCATTTCACTCATTATATATGGATATACCCACTTTAAAACAAGTCCGACACCCTCACTACATTCACTCGATTTAAAATATTGTCGAAAATTATTTTCAACGTCCCATAAAACAATTCTATAACGACAACGGCGGTGAAATTAAAAAATTAACTCCCACATGACTTGATGGTGGCATATCCCATCTCGCTTCTCCGCCCCATACACCCGAACATAATGGATTTGCGGAACTCTGTCATCGTCACACACTGGAAACGGGCATAGCCCTCCTCACCTACAGCAATATACCATCCACCTTCTGGCCTTATGCCTTCACCACAGCCTCATATCTCATCAACCGCCTCCCGACACCTACCCTACAAAACGATTTTCCATATGAAAAATTACACAAAACTCCGCCCAACCACCTTAAACTTCATCCCTTCAGTTGTCTTTGCTATTCTTGGCCCCGACCCTACAACACCAATAAACTTGACCCCAAATCCAAGCCGTGTCTATTCATTGGCTACTCAACCACTCAAAGTGCGTACCAATGCCTTGAACCGTCAACCAACCGTATTTATATCTCACGCCACGTTTGCTTTATAGAGAATGTCCTCCCCTATCTCGAGCTCACAAAATAAGCTCATCAACCTCTCCCACACGGATCGATGGTGTCCTCTTACTATTTCCCTGCTACCACCACCATCTACTAGCACCCCTGCTCCTACAGCCCGCCCTACCACCCCTCCCTCCCCACACACTCTAACCCACTCCAGCCCTCCCTCTTCCCCTGTCGCAAACTCCCATGCCTCCGCCACTACCACTCCTCAAAACCCCGTTACAGACCCCCTGCTTCCTCTTCTACCCCAAACCGCTACGCCAACACCTCCACCCCTCCTCCTCCTCCTCCTCCTCCACCTCACCATGTCACCCGCCTCTCTCGCAACATCATAAGACCGAACCCGAAATATGCCAAAACAGCCGTGCAACCATCTCCCCATATCACTCCCACCACAATAAAGCAGGCTCTCGTCGATCCCCACTGGCGCGCTGCAATGATTGACGAACACAATGCCCTAACCCAAAACTAAACGTGGATCCTTGTCTCCCGTCACCTTGCCCAAAATGTCGTTGGATGCAAATGGGTATATCGTATCAAGTACAATCCCGATGGCAGTTTAAAGCAACACAAAGCACGTCTTGTCGCTAAAGGTTTTCATCAACGCCCCGACATTGAGTACTCGAAAGCGTTTAGTCTGGTCATCAAACCTACAACTATTCTATAAGTTTCCTAAACCCATTATTAGACATTTCTAATAATGTGTTAATGTTAGTTTACTCATAAACTACGTGGATTTTATGCATGCAAAACTAAAATACAAAGGAGGAAGAAGAAACTAGTTCCTTACATTGGGTTTAGGCGAGTTGGGCACAAGATTAGGACACCTTCCTAATCTTGTTCTTGAGCTTAAGATGAGGGATGAACTCCAAGTCTCAAAGTAGAAACTCTCCTCTTAGATTCACCAAGACAACCCTTAATCTCTACATTATTACTACACTAATGCAATATAGTAGTAGCTCTTAAAATAACTAATAATCTTATTACTACACTTAGTAATATTATTAGTAATATATGAAGACAAGTAAAACTTCTCAAGTTTTCTTAATGTGAGAATATGATTCGTAGAGAGATAAGCAAATTTTATAAGATCAAGTAAGTAAAATAAGAGGAAAACATGTCCTCTTATTCACTCATGAAAACCGGTTACACCACCCACAATTGGGTTTATTTTGCTTATTTTATTCAAAAGCTAATAGTTAGAGTGTAGGATTAGTGTAATGATTAAAACATGCTTTGTAGTGTCATCATCATATGGAGAAGAGTGAGCATAAAATAGAACACCCATCATGACTACACCACTACCACAAAAAAATGGTCCACCATTTCTCAAATGAGTCTATTTTAATTTTTGATATTTGTCCCACAAATACTTGTTAATCATATGCTTAATTATCTCATATAGTTAAGTGTTAATTTAACCATATAACAATTATATGAAACAAACTAATAAATAATATTCATTTAAATTTTAAGTGATATTTTATCATTATATCAATATATAATGGGTCCCACAATTTTCAGTTAATTTATTTTACAACTTATTGTAAATATAATTAACTAGTTACCTCTACCTCAAAATATATACAAAACCTCAACTAATTTAGTGAATTAACTTTAAATCACTAAATTGAATCTTATTTAATCGTATTACAATAAGATATAATTCTCACTTATAATTTAAACTTGTTCAAATTTAAGGGATTAAGTAATCTGTATCGTTATACAATTAATTAACTTTAATGATTAGGGAATTGTCCTAATAGTGTGACCTCAAGGGATCAACTGATTACCACCGTCATACGACAGTAACGTTAAACTCTAGTAAGCCAATCGTTACCGATTAATGTGGATAAGTTGACTATAATATATATCATCCCTTTGTATTCTTGTTCTTGAGATTTAATCATGTGATCGCACTATTGTCGAGTACAAATACTCCAACATATTCGTCTCATACTCTCTCTTGCGGTTATAAATAATTGGCATCTTCACCAAATAGACGTTAATAATGCTTTTTTACAAGTTCGTCTCACTGACACTATTTTTATGTCTCGTCCACCAGGTTTTATCGACACCGACAAACCAGATCATGTCTGCCAACTCAACAAATTCAGCTATGGCCTCAAGCAAGCACCACGAGCGTGGTACACAGAGCTCAAGTTCTACCTCCTTACATATGGTTTTTGTAATTCCCTCTCGGACCCTTCTATATTTTTATTTAACTCTAACAATGTCATCATGTATGTGCTGTTTTTTGTCTACGACATAGTCGTCACTGGTCCTAACCCGTCGCACAATACAACCTTCATCTCTCCCATATCCTCCAAATTTTCACTTAAAGACCTTGTTCTTCTATCCTATTTTCTCGGTATAGAGGTCATCCCAACCAAAACAGGATTAAACCTCAATCAAACCAAATATCTCTTCGACCTACTTCATAACATAAAACTATGTACCCACTTGAAGGGATTGAGTTTTGAGATATGGTTGGATTAGTAGTTATTTGTTGTGGTGTTTAGAGTTGGAGCAAGCTACTCAAGTTTCGCTATATAGACCTTGGTGTGGGTTCTCTTTGGCTTATCCTTGGGCTTTACTCGGGGACGAGTAAAGGTCTAAGCGTGAGGGAGTTTGATTATTCTAGTTTAGTAGGGGTTCATAAGGTTATTTTGATGATTAAATGATAGGTTAAGAAGCATATTTGGGGATTTTATTGCATATGTCTTTGATATTGATTTTGTGGTGGACTTGTGTGCTTTTATGGGTTATTTGGATGAATGTATTTTAATGAATGGAGAGGGCTTCTTTAGAAGATGTTGTTGGGTTAAAGAAGTCATTGGATGTCTAGTTTGTACAAGTCAAAGCCCAAAACAATGAGTCAAAGTAAGGAAGCAAGGAAGAAGAGGAAGCGTCAAAGGAAAAATGGTAGCCTCGTGGCGCAGCTAGCCGCGTGGCGCGACAAATTTGGCAGACTACCTAGCCTCGTGGAGAGGCTCAGCATTGGATTCCGACGACTCTTCTACTACTTCTTTAATTCGGCAATTATGCTTACACTTTATGAGGTTTCATGAGGCTTTAATAGGATTTATGAAGATACTCTTTGAAGACCTATAAAAGGAGGGGTTGTTGATCAAATTAGATATATCTTCTTCCATCTTTTAATCATCATAATACATAGAAAAACACTTGTTAATTTATAATTTGTTTTAGTTATTTTGTATGGAAGGCTAAGTTCTACATCTTGAAACCAAGTTAGTTTGAATTGTAAGACTCTTATTCTAATTCTATTTCATTATTTGGGTATCAAATTTAGTTTGCATTATTGTTGGTTTGTTAATTATGCACCTAGAATGATCAACTAGTTGTTAGTAGTTAACTAAACCATTGCTAGATTAGATGAACAAATCTTTTGTTTGTTTATCTATTCCATTGTAGCAATTATAATTCATCAATTCGTATGCTTTTCATCATCGTTGAGTTATAAAGGACTAAATTTGTGTGAACCAAACTGAAGCAACGCTTGTTTTCTTCATTCGTTTATCTTTGCTAAATTCCATTGTTTTAATCTACAATCTTGATACGATTAAGCGCTTGACTAAATTGACAATATTGTACGGGTTATTTGCTTACGCTTGTAACTAATAATCATGCTTAAGTGGGATATGAAGTCAACAATTTCATAGCAAAATATTCAATATTGAAATAGAGTAGAAGAGTCAATGATCAATTCATAACATGTTGGTGGAAATTACTTGGTCTAAGAATTATTCTCATATTTGTTTTACATTTAGAGTTAACTATTTTGTCTTTATTATTCATTTCATTTTATCTTAGTTTTAGTAGACTTACAAAAATCAACATATCTAACCCCCCCCCCCCCCCCCCCCCCAATTGGTTACATGCTTTGGCACACATTTGATAAACAAAACATCTTCCTTGTGGGATCGACCTCTACTTACACTTACTGTTAGTTTGCGTTTGTAGTAGTTAAAAATACTAATTTGGAGACTCACGACAAGTCTAGCCAGGATACCATCAAATCCCCGTTCGTGGTTCCGACATTCCTAAGACCGCCTTTAGCACAAGGTATGGCCACTTTGAGTTCAAAGTGATGCCGTTTGGATTGATAAATGCTCCCGCTATCTTCATGGACCAAATGAACCGTAACTTTAGTGAGTTTCTTGATAAGTGTGTGGTGGTGTTTTTAGATAACATCTTGATCTTTTATAAGTCCGAAGAAGAGCATGTTATTCACCTTTGTACCATTTTTGGGATCCTTCGACGACAAAAGTGGTTTGCTAAGTTTTCCAAGTGTGCGTTTTGGTTACCTAAAGTGTCTTTTATTGGGAACGTGATCTCTAAAGAGTGTGTTATGTTAGATCCTTTGAAGATTGAAGCCGTTGTTGAATGGAAGAAACCTACCGATGTTGGAGAAATTCGAAGTTTCCTTGGTTTAGCCGGTTATTACCGCCGCTTTCTTAAAGACTTTTCCAAGCTCGTCAGGCCAATGACCCATCTCTTGAAGAAAGAAACCAAATTTGTATGGAGTGAAGCTTGTGAGCCGCGTTCCAAGAGTTAAAGAAAAGGTTGACTACCGCTCCGATGTTGACTTTGCCTGAAGATGGTGTGGACTTTTATGTGTTTTGTGATGCTTCCAAGTTGGGTTTGGGGTGTGTTCTTATGCAAAATAGGAAGGTTGTTGTTTATGCTTCGCGACAATTGAGAGTTCACGAGGCAAATTACCCTACTCATGACCTTGAGTTAGCCGTCGTTGTTCATGTTTTGAAGGTTTTGAGGCATTACCTTATTGGTGTCCACTGTCGTATCTACACCGATCACAAGAGTTTGAAGTATATTTTCACCCAAAAGGAGTTGGGAGTTGGTGAATGATTATGATTTTGAGTTGCTCTACAATGAAGGGAAATCTAATGTAGCTGCCAATGCCCTTAGTAGGAAGACGACTCATTCCTTGAGCGCCCTCCGTGTGTTGCCCAATGACCTTTGTGCCGAATTACGAAGATTGAAACTTGAATTTGTAGAGCATGGATTTGATTACCTAGATGTTATGGTTGTCGAGCCCGTTCTTCATCGTGGATCCAAGAGAATCAAGTGGATGATGCTACTTACAAATCTATTCAAGCAAAGGTACTTGAAGGTAAAGCTAAAGATTTCACGATTGAGGACAATGGAGTTCTTCGATTTCGTGGTCGAATCTTTGTTCCCGATGCCCTTGATCTTAGGAAGAGAATCCTTGATTAAGCTCATCTATCCCCTTATTAAATTCATCCCGGAGGTGACAAGATGTACAAAGACTTGAAGCTACAATTTTGGTGGCCAGATTTAAAAGGTGATGTTGTGTCATATATGGGAAGGTATCTCACATGCCAAAAAGTGAAGATTGAGCACAAAAGGCTTGGTGGCTATTGCAACCTTTGGATGTTCCTTTATGGAAATGGGAGTCCATCTCCATGGACTTTGTGATGGCGTTGCCTAGAATCGTGGGTAGTAAGGATGTCGTTTGGGTAATTGTGGATAGGTTGACCAAGTGTGCTACGTTCATTCCTATTAAGGAAACTTGGAACTTGGATCGACTAGCCAAAGCTTATGTTGATTAGATTGTTCGCTACCATGGTGTTCCCAAGGAGATAATTTCTGACCGAGATCCGAGGTTTTGTTCGAGATTTTGGAAGGATTGCAAGAAGCCTTGGGTAACAAGTTGTTGATGAGTACCGCTTTCCATGCCGCTACCGATGGCCAAACCGAGAGGACCATTCAAACCCTTGAAGAACTTTTGAGAGCTTGTGCAGTTGGGAGAAGAGCCTACCATTGCTAGAATTCTCCTACAACTATAGTTATCATGCATCCATCAAGATGGCGCCCTATGAAGCTCTTTATGGGAGGAAATGTCGTAGTCCTATTTGTTGGGACCAATTGAGTGACATTCGGGATTTGGGTGCCAACAACCTCGTCGAGACAATCGACCATGTAAAGATCATCCGTGATAGGATGAAAGCCGCCCAAGATTGTCATAAGTCTTATGCTGATACCCGAAGAAGACCTTTGGAATTTGAAGTGAACGATAAGGTGTTTTTGAAGGTATCCCCGCTGAAGGGTGTGAAAAGGTTTGGTGTGAAGGGTAAGTTGACTCCAAAGTACATTGGATCCTTTGAAATCGTGAAGAGAATTGGTGTCGTGGCCTACAAGTTGGACTTGCCACCGATTTTGGGAAAAGTTCATCATGTGTTCCATTTATCCCAGTTGAGGAAGTATATAAGTGATCCGAGTCATGTTTTGCAAACCAAAGTCCCCGAACTCGAGCCAAATCTATCGTTTGAAGAGAAGTTGATTCGTATCTTGGATATGAAAGATAAGAAGTTGAGGAGCAAAGTGGTGCCCCTAGTGAAAGTTCTATGGAAGTGTGGTGTATTTGAAAAGGAAACTTGGAAGACGGAACCTACTATGCGTGACAAGTACCCGAGTCTTGTTACTTAAGGTATCCCTCCTTTCGTTCAAGTTTCGAGGATGAAATTTTTTAAAAGGTGGGATTAGGATTATTAGTAGTTAGTCTTAATTTTAGTCTTATATTAGGATTTTAATTATTGGGTTAAATTTGTGTCCTTTACGTCATTTCTGAGCCCATATTCGGGTTCTACTTGGAAATTCAAGTGGGTAAAATCTCAAAATGAATGTTGGACTTTCTATTTTCCTTTACCTATCAAAACTAAACCCATTAACTCTTTTCTCCTTTCATTTTTCAGCATACATTCAACTTCATCTTCCTCACAAAAACCCTAAAACTCCATTTTCACTCATAAACCTCTCACAACTTAAAACCACCATAACTCCCTCATCTCTTACTCTTTTTCTTTGATTCTTGTTTCATTTTTCCCCTTTTCCCTTTCTCTTTCTTTTAAGGTAAGAAAGACTCATACTTCTAGAACTTAGAATTTTCATCTTTTTCTTGAGGCTTGAGTTTATCTCAAGGTTGGATTTTCTTGTAGAAGGAGATTTTCAAGACTCGGACAAGGACTATTTTATCATAGAAGAAGAGCTTGAATATTGAAGAAGCGAGGTAACATAGACGGGTTACTCGGTATCGCATCTTATGTGTTTTTCAAGGTGTTTAGAGTAGCATTTATGTTAAAGATGATTTCTTTTATATATGTTGGTATAATTTGTGACTACAACATGTTTACTTGTTGGAATTCATCTCATATGTCTCAACTTTTGGAAATTGGTAGAGTTGATGTTAAACCACTCTTATTATTGTTTAAAATTGTGTTTGATATCTTAAATGAGTGTCTTATGATATTTTAATGTTATATGTCAAGGGCGGACCCATGATTTTTTATTTGGTGTAGCAAAATTCTAATTTCAATAATATTAAAAAAAATGTCGCTACAACAAAAATTAAAATACTTCTAAACTATTCGACGAGTTCACATATCTAAAAATTGTTTTACAATTTTTTTCATTAGTCACTTTCATATAAATACAGCACGAATAAAAAAATAAACAAAAAAATAATCAACAACAAAATAATTTGTAATTAATATAATCAAAAATAAAAATATTCAAAGAAAAATAAGTATAATGAAAGTTAATATACTGGAAAAAAAAATGTCACCAAACTGCTAAAGCAGTAGCTTTGTCACAAAATTGCAAAGCAAGTGTAATAATAATTTAATTAATTAAGCAATAAAAATACAATAAATACTACACACTTGTTATAGATTCTTTTATATCAATTCCACATTTCCACTTTACTAGATCTACATCCATTAGTAAAAACAAAATAACAACAAACAATCATCCCCTTATCAACCAAATTTATAGATTCCATAAATTAAATCTTATACAACTAGCATCCAACAATCATTACCCCATTTTTGAGCAATTAAGGCTATTAAGCTATTTCTAAATTGCAAAATTTACCAAATCATTTAATAAACCTATTAATACTAGACGGAATTGCCGAAATCACGGATCAGAGGTAAAAGTTAAAATTACATGTCGGGTTTGTGGTGTAGGGGCGAAATGGTGAAGGCTCGATTGTTGACGGCGAGTCAGATGATGTCTGATGAAGCGGTTGCCTGGTAAAGCTGGAGGTCGGAACATCCGACATAGTGATTTGTGAAGATTTTTAAATTGAAAATTTTGAGTCTAAATTGAAAAGGTATGAGTTTTAGAACAATTGAAACTGATATTTTAGTTCTTTTCCTTAGGTAATTTAAGGATCCAAACGGAAGTTGTAGAGTTCATTTTGTTAAATGTGGCAATTAAATGTAGTTAATAATATCATTCACTAGATTTATAGGAATATGAATTAATTTAGCGAAATTAATTAACCATTTTGGGATGGAGAATAGAGTAATAGTAGCTAAAGTGGAATATCTATGGTGTAGCAATTTAATAGTTAGTGAAGATTTTTTATTTTTTTGGTGTAGCATTTGTCACACCTCAACATAGTGTGGGTCCGCCCCTGATGTGATGATTTGGTACTCATATGTTGCATTATATGATGATTGGTGATGGATTATGTTGGTAAATGCAAATGGGTGTAAATTGATTTGGCTTGAACTTGATTGTTGGGTGAATTTCGGACAAGGAACTCCCAACAGGTCCACCAGCTGCCGGCCCTCCAACCGGCTGGAAACCTCCTATAGTGACAATGATGATTTTGACGAAAATTGGATTAAGGGAACCCCTAGCCGGTTAGCCGATCGGCTGGGAGCCCTTGTATTGTTGCTGGATAATTTTGAAATGCCTCGACCTCCTAGTCGGCTGGCTGGGAGTCCTTGTTGTGTTGTTGAAAAATTGAAGAATGGCTCGAACTCCCAGGCGGCCAACCGGTCGCCAGTCAGCTTGGGAGCCCCCTGAAGATGAATCTATTTTTATCATGGTGAAGGAACCCCCAGCCGGACCACCGGCCGCCAGTCATCCGACCGGCTGGGAGTCCCTGTATATTATTTTGAGTTTTGCAAAACTGTCTTAGTCGCCCAGCCGGCCGCCGGCCGCCGATTGCCTAACCGGCTAGGACCCCCTGTAAATTGTTTTCTCCTCTTTTTCACATGACTTCAAATGAGACGGTTTCTACGGTTAGTTTATGCTATAATCTTATGGAATGTCCTTTTATATTTATGTAAGGACGATATTGTGTCTCACATGATTTATTCACATGCTTTGTGTCGGTTTTTGGATGTTTAACTCATTTAAGTCATTTATGCCTTGCGTAGTAGTTGAGTCTTATTTGTTGGATGATATTGAGCTCTAATTTCCCGTTTGTACCCTTATACTCGTTAGACTTTATGTCGGAGCGATAGAGGTACATTCTATTGTTGTCACTGGGGATATGACGACGTTTTTGGGAGGCGAACGCAATGCGTTGATCGACCCGGCCGTCAAATGTTGTATCTTAGCGAGGTGGTGTCATTGCATGTAGCGTACTTTCTTGTTCATTCTTTATCTTATCTTCCGCGTAGTTTAGCTGTAATATAGTACTTGTACTCTTTTCGCCTCTTTCGCGTAGTTTAGCCGATTTTGGGGGTACTCGATGTCCATTGGGTTGATCGAGTCTTGGATACGAAATGTTTATCGCATGTCGAATCGGGTACACGTCTTGTCCCGATAGTCTAGCGTGGTTTAGACTAGAACAGTATTATATTATCGTCGTCCTACCGGGAGAAAATGAGTATTTAGTATATGAAATGTTTATCGTATACGGTTTAGGGAAATGTTTATCCCGTCGACTTGGTGTTCATACTTGCAAAGTACAGATGCTAGTGCGTGTCATTTACAATGAGAGTGTGTTTGCATAATCATGACGATTGTTGTTTTGTGAAGTGAATGTTTAAATGTATTGTGCCTTCTTGTGAATCGTGTCCCCTACCTCTTCGACTATATGGTCACTAACGGTGAGATGCAAGCCGTTAGTAGCGATATCGTTCCCAAGGTGAGTCTTCCCTAAGTCTAGGTTACATGATATTGTTTATATATGATGATGATATTGTTTATGCACGATAATGATGTTGTTTATGCACGATGATGATATTATTTATGCACGATGATGATATTGTTTATGCACGATGATGATATTATTTTTATATGATGATGATATTGTTTACATATGATGATGGTATTGTTAATATTTGATGATGATGATGTATGTTTATATGCTTTGGTTATGTACGTTTTAATGCGATATGGTTGGGAGAACCCCGAGTTACTCCCCACTGACTGTGGCATTCATAATGAATGAACAGGTGCTAGTTGGTGCTTTTTGGGTGGAGATCGTGTGAGCTAGCAGGCATTGACTTTCGACGTTTTACCTTGCGCTTAACCTCTAGTTTTCTAGACTCATATTTGTTTTGAGAGGCCATGTCTCCTCTTGTAGTTACTTTATTTATTGTTGTTTGCTTGACGATTCCTCGAATTATTTCCTTTAATATAAAACTTTTAAAAGTCCAGCATTTTCATGAATACTTTACACGTCGTGCTTGATTTATTTTTCCGCATTTTCGAGGGTTGTCACACGACTCATGTCCGCCCAAGCCCTTAAACGATCACCTCTACTTTGTAGGTAGTAATGTAATAATATGTAGAATTTGCAAAAACTTGACTATATTATGTAGTATTTTGCAATTAAGCCTTATTATTTTTATTGTTGTTGTAGTCGCTAAACCAAATATCTCGAGAAAAGCTTCACTTAAAGAGTTAAAGATGATTATAGAAACTCCGGGAAATATTTTGGAATGGGAACTTTGGACGAACCAAAATTGAATTTCGAAGCCAACATGGTATATGACGGAACAACTGAAATATTACTCACCAAGTGAAAGTTTACACAGATGGTCACAGCCTTCTCTACCATTTCATATCTCCACTTCCAATCAAATAAACTATTGTTGACTCAAAACCTTTCTCCACCAGGTTTCATTTAAACCGAAGACTGCAGCGAATAAGTTACCTCCAACACATACCACGAAACTTATATGAGATGGTGGTCTCACATGCAAGAAAAACCCATCGTACAATTAAATGAAGAATACCAAGTATTGGGTTGGGTCGTACACGTGAAACGGCCGCTCACTAGACATCCAGGTACGCCTGAACAAGTTACTTTTTAGCAACCTCCGGGTAAAACTCTTCTATCTCCGTGATGCTGTAGCACCCCGTGCCTGCGCTTCGTTTTCGGTTCCAGTCCTAGCAGCAGCAGCAGCTGGAGCTGGGGCTGGAGCTGGGGCTGGAGCTGCTGCAGTTCCATAAGGCATGTTATTTGCAGGCAGCTGAGCTGGAGGAGGCGGGGCCACACCCCTAAAGTTCGGATCATAGTTCGCGGTTTGTAGGGTTTCATATGGTCCTGCTCTTTGTGGGTCATAAGGAGGAGGTCTCTGCATTTCATAATTAACACCTCGATATGGATCATACCCTGATACCCACTGATTATTATGGACTTGCGCACTCTGTGGGTCATAAGGAGGACCCCTGGAGGAATCATAAATGGGACCTCTCTGAGCCCCGTAGTTAGGAATCATTGGTGCATCATAGCCTGCTCTAGCATTTGGTGCACCAGGTTGAGCTGCGGCATATGTCGGAGTAGCGCCACTGCTGGCAACCACACCAGCACCTGCAGCAACAGGTACAGAGGCAGCACTGCTACCTGGATACGAGGCATGTACCTGTTACCAAAAGCATAATATGTCAGACTCGACCTTTAAATGTTTGAACATATAAACCATGATACTTATTGTCACTTCAGGGGTCATAGCTGCGTCTGACAAGGCACTAAACGATTTAGGTATAAATTATGTACTCAAACCATATGATTCTAACATGTCTGCTAGAAGACCGACAAAAGGGACGCCCGCACAACAAAATGGAGGAGCTTGTATAGGAAGCTTTTCATACTCTCTTCATCCATGTCAATAGCTATTAATAGATCTGTCAAAATCTGACCCGAACCGTAATCTGACCCAACCTCTTTATTCCCAGAGTCAAGACCCAAAAATCTCAACCCCAAAGTGACCCGTTCATAAAGGGTTGAGCCCGACCCGTTGGGTCAAAGACAAGTAATTTTTTTATTAAAATATTAATATTTATATAGTATATTAGACATGATAATTAAAAATTTGTTAGTTTTAGTACTTTAAATTACAAATACAATTAGAAAGTCAATTTTATATAACTTTTATAATAAAATAATTATTAAAATAACTTAATTTCTATGATTGTTTCAATATAATCAATGTAAGCATTGAATTGATTAAAATATTAATATTAAATATGTTTTAATTTATTTTTTTAAAAAAATCGATTTAGAAAAGGGTAGAAAAAGACGTAAACAATTTTTTACCCATATTTTAACCCTAAACTGACCCGTGACTCGTTTGAGCCGCCCCGTAATTGACACGACATGTAGTCAACCCGGCCCGTATTCTGACCTGACCAGGGACCCGACCCGCCCAACCTGTTTTGCAGGTCTAATAGAAACAATTTTTTTTTCCAAAGAGACCAAGGCAATGCTAAGATCTACACACTTACATTTTCTATCCTTTCCCTAACCAGCTAACTCCTTTTGCATGCTAAACTTTTAACTTCTATCTCTCTCCTTCCGATTCTGTCGCTAACTTTAAGCCCACTACAATTCAGATTGCATGACATCCATCACCAATATCAGACTACATCTCTTCTCATCACATGATTCACATCTTATCTAATTATTAATCTACTCACTACAAGTCTACGACCATCTCACGATTAATTTAGTTATCAACAAACCCCAAAATTTACTCCAACTCAAAAGCCACAAACGTTGGCTTATAGTAGTCTGTTGTAGCACAGATGTTGAAATGTGGAAGGCATAAATACAAAGTGTCGAGCATTTCTGGATCTTTTCCTCTGCTACCGATTTCATTTTTTACTGCATTTTTGATTTTCGTCGATTAATTTAGTGGATCTAGTGTATGGAGTGTTCATGAGTCGTAATGGCCTTTGGTGTTTTCTGTTTTGGGTTCAGGACTGGGGGTGGTCAGAATCGTTGACGGTTAGACAAGTTTGAGGAAGGTGGATGTTAAGGGAGATTCAGGTTGAAATTTGAGGGAGGATTTTGTAGCTGAAGGGATATCGAGGGAGGTCAAGGATTGATTGAGGTGGGTCATGGTGGATTGTGGTGGTGTGTGGTGGAGGTCAATAGGGAGGATGGAGTGGGTCAAGGCGGACTAGTAGACTGTTGAATGTTAAGGTGCTCCTCACTAACGAGGGGGTGATGGCAGTAGCTAAGCGAATGGGCTTAAGGATATAAAAGGGTTACCTCACAAACAAAATAATGGCAGTTAACAAAATAAGGAGTTACCTCAAAACAAAATATTAGCTGAAAAGTGAAACGTATACAATTCATTGATACATCCTACACTGCAATGTTGTAAACAAGTGATATGTCTCCGAACCCATATCCTCATTTAGCTTTGTTTAGATACCAAAAATAGAGGCAAAGGGATGGGGAGAGGGAAAGAGAAAGGGAGTGGTGGGTGAGAGTTTTCCCTCCGAATCTTTCCTTTGATGGAGTGGAAAAACTTTGCCTTTAGGAGAGAAATAGAGGGATCCATTTTCTCTCCCCTACAAATCCTTACACCCACATTCTGCTATCTAAACAAGGAAAATTGCCTCCCTTCAAATCCCTTCCCTCCCGTTCCATCCAAATCCCCCTATCCAAACATGGTGTTAACAATGGTCCAGGTATCTAAAAAATTGAGTCATGAGGAGTTCACACTTAGATATATACTCGTATACGACACCCATACATGAGTATAGAGGGATGAAAATTATTATATTACATTGAAGTAACATGTCAGCTCATTTCATAAAAAAAATGACATTAAAACAAAATAGGCAAGTACAGTCAATGGAGCTCTGAACTGGGTGATTACTACTCCGCCTACACTCAATTTCTAAGTGCCACATTCCTTCTTGGTCCATTCAAATCTAAGTGCAAATTTCTTGTTTTGTATATTTCATGCCTAGATTGTCCTGATTAAGAGAGATTACACAAAATGCCACCACTAAGGCCCACTTTATTTTAGTACTTACTGAAGTAGTAATTTTATCGATTCCTTAGTATGTGCAATGACATCATCGGGCACTTGAAATTTAATTTAAAAAAATCAATTAAACTACAAGGAGGGCTAAAAAGAACTTTATGATAATTCATAACTATCACATTTGTAGACAACAATCTGTACAGATCCCCAGCACCAAAATATATACCCATAAAAATAGAGTAAGATATTGCTAGATGCGCTGTGGCAGCCAGATAGTTAATAAATGATTGTACACACTTTACCTGTTGTGTTCCATAATTATTTTCGTGGGAACTTGGGGTTGAAGCGCTGTAAGCAGAGGGATCAACCTTCCCATATCCAGCTCCACCACCATAGGCTACATCAAAAAGGAGAAACAAGTACGTACATATTTAAATGGTAATGATAAAAGGGTTTGCCTATTGAAAAGCTACTTAATGTTTCTTCCATGTCTGTCACCATAATTTTAGATTGCGATATAAGTCAAGGACCATGGTTGTGTCTTATAACGCAGTAGTACATTCAATGTCGTGGGTTAAAGCAGCAAGTTTTTAGACATATAGGCTGTATTGTCTAATATCAGCCTTTAACAGTCTTGTATAGACCATGTATCGGTAAGTATCGGAAAAGTATGTATCGGAAGCTTTTTATGTATCGGAAAAGTATCGTAAATGTCTTGTAGCGGACGATAATTTATACCATGCATGTTGCGAAAGCTACCTAACATGTTATCTAACATGATTGTTAGACATCAGACTCTTGTCAAATTTTCATCCCAATTAGAAGTTCTTCTTACTCGAGAATGAAGAATAATAATTTGGTAGATGAACATGTAAAATATGTATCGTATGTTCATGTGAAAGAATAATTAGACCAGCTATGGGGGACTTTGGGGAAGGCCAAATCCAACCTTGAATGAAATTGGGGAAAAATCTGGAAACGGGACTTGAGTTGAGAAGCGGGAAAAAAAAAAAGATTTGAGTGGCTAGTCAAACAAAAGAAATCTTTTGACTTTTTACGGGAAAACGGACTTCATTATGTCGTCAGCAGAGCATACGTGTAGGACAGTGGTTAAGGAAACTACTGATTGCAAAATGGAGGTGAGGTAAGGCTGACGACGATACCACTTATAACCAAAAAATACTAGCTCAAAAGATACATATTGCCAGACTGAGATAAATGAAACAAAAGCCGCATAACAGAAAACAGCAAACAACATACCAGAGTTTTTATCAATATTGGCAGTCTTAGTTAATTCCGCTCGAAGTCTTGTCACCTCATCACCCATTCTCCTATATTCCTTGTCCATAACTTGAAGTGATTCTAAATGGTCGCCGTAAACTTTCCTTTCATGCTCGTATGTAGCCCTGCAAGATAAGATATCAGTACAAATTATCCAAATGATTAAATGAAAGAGAAACATTCTGATGACTTTATAAGACATCAACCCATCTGTCATCAGGTGTGTGAAGTTGGGACATATATTAATATTCTAAATCAAAAAGATTTGAAAAAACTGGAACCTGCACTGATGAAATTCTTGTCTGAGGTGGTTAAGTTCAGACATAAGCAGAGGTATTTGTTGAACATCTACATGGGCTCTTCGAAGCTCATCAGTTACTTGTTGCACTTTGGAAATGAGTTCTTGCCTCACTTCAACCAAGCTCTGGGCTTCAGACTTTGCCTGCTGGAGATCTAGTTTAAGGCGGTCTGCAGACTGCAATTCTATTTCCATCTTCGACATTCTGTCCAGAAGCGCTCGCATTTGTTGGTCTCTCTCAGACTTAGCGCCCTGAAATTGCGATTCCAACATTTGCAGTTCTTGCTGGGCAGCGGCAAGTTGTTGTCTCAATGTCCCATGGGTAGCAGCAAGTCTTTGGTTCTCTGTTGCGAGCCTCTCCATTTCCATATGCTGAGAAGCAAGCTTTTGTTCCATGATTTCAGGTGGAGGCAACATGTCGACAGGAGGAAATTTACCAAGTGGTGGCCGTACAGCAGCTCCAAATGGGTCCGGATGCCCCACACCAGGACCAGGAAGTGGGTGCCTCATAAGATGAGGCGGGATTCGGCCTTTGCTTCCCATTCAGTCCCTACTGAAAAATAGAGATAAACTTTTAACACAAATAAATAGGCATGATCTAGATTCTAGCTAGCTGCATTTGTAACATTGTAATACTCACTACTGAACTTAAGAGTTTAGGCTAAACTTAACCAATATATAACAAAATAAGGCTTACTAAAACTCACTTTCATGTTTAATGTAAAATTGCATGGCTTCTAGCTCCCAAAACCCAAAAGAAAGACTTTTTAACTACCGAAAAGGGTCTAGAAAATGAACCTATACAAAGTACGGAGACTTGAAAGGAGCACAAAATTCAATTTTACAAATAAATATCGCGCATGGGAAAGCCTCGTCATCAACAACAATTGAGAAGCTATTTCTTAGGACCTTTAGTAGAAAGGATGAAAATATGATTGTCCTAACATAAGGGCTATAACTTTAAGGAAGACATTGGGAGATCAGATTTTTGTTTTGATCTCCGAATTTGTCACTATTTTTTATGTCCGCATCGGAAAGTATCTATTACCAAAGTAGTGACTTCCTTGAGAGGATCATTTACATGAACTTCATTAAGTATCAATGGAATAACATGCTTGCAAATTAGTTACTCCCTTCGTCCCGGTCATTTGTTTACCTTTGGTTTTGGCACAAAGATTAAGGAAAGAGTAGGGGGCCATTTGTGGTTCTACTTAGTGGATGAGAAGTAGACAATAGTCCCATTGGGAGATCAAATTACTCAGAGAAAACCAACCTAATACAGAAAGGTAAACAAATGAACGAGACACCCTAAAATGGAAATGGTAAACAAATGATCACGACGGAGTGAGTATATTTTTACTGCCATGAGAAATAGAAAAGTGACATAATACGAGTAAACCTAAATAATTGATAGCACAATCAATTAAGTCCCCATTCTCATCAATTTTCAAACATCGTCGACATCATCCCCAAACCTCAACTATAAACAATCTCCTATTACATAACAAAATAGGGCTGGACACCAACAACCAATCTTCAGATGCTTTTAATCCCCGACTAATCATTAGCTTCGTTAGCATGATCTACCAAGTCCCGATTTTGACAATTTTCAATGAAACTATTACTACATTGTCCAAAAAATTGTCAATACTCAGTGACGGAACTAACGGTCGGCTAGCAGAGGACATTCTCATCCTACCCCATAGCTAGTTAGTTTCTTGTACCAAAAACAAAATATCTAAATCACAATTTGATACTATTAACATTATAAATGATATTTCAGTTTGAATAATTTTAATTTGACAAGCTTGATTAGTTTACTTGACACAGTATAAATCGAGCTTTAATTAACAGGCTAACATTGAAAATAATTACTGCAACTTTAATTGAAACATTGAAATAAATATTTACAAAGGCAAATCAACTTAAATGGAAAATTAAAGAAGTAGAAAATAAAAAAGAAAAGGAAGAATATGAAAGAGAGAGACGATATAACCTTGATAGAAAAGACGATTGGTGCGGCGGAACTGAGAAAGTAGAAAGGGATTACTGGGTTGTTTGGCAATCAGGGTTGATTTCAGGGATTGTGTCTGTTCGTCGACGTATAGGGTTGGAGGATAGGAGACTAGGGAGTTACCGACTATATTGTGTAAATGTGAAATTCAGATTTAAGACTTGAGAACTCCCTTTGATTAGTCTTTTTTTATTTATTTATTTATTTTATTTTATTTTTTTGAAAAATTAAAACCGATCCGTATATATTTGCGTATTTTTATAAATAGCCATAATGTATATGTTTTTAAAAATAACCTTAAACTTTCACGTATATTCCCTAACGGAGTTTATTTTCGCAGTACATTTTTTACTCTTTTTAGTACTTTTTACGTCATATTTTCCATTTGTTACCCTTTCACAAAAAAACACATCATCCTCTCTACCTTCTCTCTACCCATTACCCTCCTCAAATTCCATTAAAAAAAATTCAAAAGTATGGAGTAATATTCAATTAGCGAACATGTATTTAATACGTTAATCTATATTAATTAAATTTGTAAGTTCTTAAATTTTAATTTCTTGTAGTGTATTGCTTTTTTTTAAGGATTATTTAATGAGAATACTCCACACTATTGTTGACCTTCTAAAATTACTCCAAACTCCAAATTAACTCACATTACAATGAACTATTGCACCTATTATCTTTTATTAGAATTGCATTTTTTTAAACCTGAAATAGCAGGTTAAGACGTTGACATTTGCTCCTTTTGAGCTTCTTATTCATCTTTCTCCTCCAAACAAGCAGCTTCCCCTCTCTTCTCTTTATATATATATTTTTTTTTATTTCATCTTCATTAATTAATTCTACCCTTTAGCTAAACAATAATGAAATCTAGGTTTTAAACCTCACAAATCTCTCGTACGAGTAAATGAGTAACCCTCATTTTCCCATCTCCGAACCCAATACCCAGTAATGAGTTTTTTCACAAACTCAGTATATAAGCTTTTTCACAAACACATACACAAATCATCACATTATTTATCTTCTGGAATGATAAAATGCCACTTACAAAGATTTATAAGATAAAAAGTATTCAAATCTTCAACATTCTGATGAAATTCCAACTAAAGTGAATGAACATAGATCAATAATACCCGATTTCTGGCATATTATTAGTATAGAAAGTAAGATAAAAAGGGATTAATGTATTGTCATCTTCACCATGTTGCCCGCACAATCAAACTGCACCGCCTCCCGTCAACTATAGCTGAACTCATCAACAGGCGGTTCAAGATAAAGATGGTAGGTAGATCAGTAGGCGTTGGTGGTAATGGCGGTGAATATGTTGATGTCGTGGTAGAGGACACTGCTAATGGCGTTGGAGGTATTGTGGTAATGATGGTGGTTGTTTGGTTTATAAATTATAA
Source organism: Heliosperma pusillum (assembly GCA_022085475.1). Lineage (NCBI taxonomy): Eukaryota > Viridiplantae > Streptophyta > Magnoliopsida > Caryophyllales > Caryophyllaceae > Heliosperma > Heliosperma pusillum. Next base: position 13,453 of record JAIUZE010002947.1, on the reverse strand, counting down.
TATGTGGTGGTCAATGGTGTTAAAATAATGGTGAAGAAGTTGAGAAAAATGATGAGGGCCTTGTTAATGGTGAAAAAGTTCAAACTAAAGAGAGTTTTTTATATTTTCTTTATAGGTGACCTGATCGATAGGTAGTAGGTCACCCAATTCTATTTTGAGAAGCTGAGTTAATAGTTGGTTTTATTCTGAAATAAAATGAAGTTCATAGTACTTTAAGAAGACACTCCATAGTTTGGAGTATTCTTATTAAATAATCCTTTTTTTAATTAGGGTTTCATATAACGGAGTTTTAATTAGGGTTTTTTAATTAAATTTCTTTATTGTTGTCATAGTAGTTGCCGGCGTAGGGTTGCCGGCGAAGGGTAGGGTGGCTAGGGGTGTTCACCGGTCCAGAACCGGACCGGACCGGACCGGACCGGATAAACCCGCGGACCGGCTAACCACATATTCCAAGACCGGAGACCGGACCGGTTAAGAGGGGGACCGGACCGGACCGGACCGGAACCCTGAAGGTCCGGTTTTTTCGGGGTTTGGACCGGACCGGTCCTTGTTTTAAAGGGTAAATTGGAATTTTTTTTAAGTATGGACCGGACCGGACCGGACCGGAGACCGGTTACCATATTTTTTGGGACCCGGAGACCGGACCGGTATGTATCCGGTCTGGACCGGACCGGACCGGCCGGTCCGGGCCACTTTTTGTTCACCTCTAAGGGTGGCAAAGGCGCCAACTTAGGGTTGCCAACGACGTGGTAGGGGTGGCGTCGCATAGGCGTCGGCGGCTTGGGGCAGACGGCATGCGTTGGGGCGGGTGGCAGGCGGCCGTCGTTGGCAGGCGGCCGTTGTTGGGGTTGGTTGACAGGCGGCTGGCGTTGGGGCGGGTTGACAGGCGGCCGGAGTAGTTGGGTACAATGTACTGTATCTGGAAGCTTTATTATAATGTACTGTATTTAATTTTATTTGTTTAGTATAATGTACTGTATTAAGAGAAAATATTAGAGAGAGATTAGAGAGGGAAAATGAGATAGGAAATGAGAGTGGTATAATTGTCAATAGTGTACTAAGATGAATAAAATGTGTACTGCGAAAATCATGACTCATTCCCTAATTGCCACCGTATATTTGAACCGAAACTAATTTTTCATATTTTCCGACTCGTTAATAAAATATTTACGCGGAATACCCATAGTACCCCTACTTACATTCACTAACTATACACAAACCTAACATTCCCATTTTCCCCAGTTCTCCCAAATCAATTTATACTTAACCCTAAATTTCCAAAATCAATCGATCTAATTCAATCGACCATGATTACTCCAAGTCAATCGCCATTATGGGGTAAAGTCTTGTTAAGTAGCTTGATTTTTCTTGTCTTCTCAAATTCTTGTATTTGCCGTCAAATCAATAGCAAGTGTTGATTTTTCTTATTATCATAGCTAAAGAGTAGATCCCAAAAATATTTGCAATACAATCAGCCCAACACATACGACATACTCATTAATGAAATAAAGTGATTCTTCTCTCAGGAAATAAATCTAAATAACATGAACTCCGGTGTCAGATCTACATTTTGTATAAAAATGGCCTTGAATTTTTTTTTTTCAGGTCTACATATTTTTGCGTTTTTTTTTTTAAGATCTAGTTACTTTTAGATTTATTGTTATTTTGTTTTTTCAAACCTTGTCTTAAAAATCTCGTCTTGTTGTTATGGTGGTTTCAGATCTGTTTTTTTTTAATTAAAGTTACACTCGTTCGCTACCAAAGTTACACTCGTTCACTATTAAAGTTACACTCGTCAAATGATCTGATTTTCATTTTTGTTCTCATAAGATTTACCTTTTTATGGGTGTGGGTTGATGGTAGAGGACGGTGGTGCGTGTTGTTTGTCGGTGATTGGACTAAAGTTACACTCTCATAAAGGATTAAAGTTACACTCGTAAAGGACCAAAGTTATACTTAAAAGACTATAGTCACACTTTAATGCATTAAAGTTACATTCAAAAAGTGTTTTATACTTGTAAACTTGTAGTAATTACATAAATTCAATTTGTTTTACCCAAAATTACCTAAATTTACTAAAGTTACACTCGTAAAATGTTAAAATTATAGAAATTACCTACAATGTTAAGTCACACTTTAATGCATTAAACGTAAAATGTTAAAATTACTAAAGTTACTAAAATTACATAAAATGTTAGAATTACCTAAAATTATAGAAATTCAAATTTATAAAGACAAAACCGTCTTAAAAAATTAAAGTTACACTCGAAAATCATCAAAGTTTCACTCGTAACATGTTAAAATTATATAAATTCAAATTACTATATACAAAACCGCTTTAAAAGATTAAAGTTACACTCGTAAAATGTTAAAATTATATATATTTAAATTTTTATAAACAACACCGCCTTAAACGTTTAAAGTTACGGTAAAAAATATTAGTTACATTCGAAAAGCATCAAAGTTACACTCGTAAGGTGTTAAAATTGTTTAAATTCAAATTTTTATATACAAACCGCCTTAAAAAGTTAAAGTTACACTCTAAAACATCAGAGTTACACTCGTAAGCATCAAAGTTACACACATAAATCTCAGCAGCTCAAAAGTGATTAATTAAAGGCTAGAGAGAGAAAGTTAATTAATTAGTGCATAAGTAATTGATTAGTGATAAGTGTTTTTTAATCTACAATATCAGTCATTCATCTCCCTACTCTATGAAAATGGTGGACTCAAAAGAACTAGACTATATATATATATAGTCTAGTTCTTTTGAGTCCACCATATCCTTAGAGTCCTTGAGTCCTCATCCTAGTCATTTATGAGTGTAACTTTGATGTTTTCGAGTGTAACTCTAATGATTTAGAGTGTAACTTTAACTTTTTAAGGCGGTTTGTATATAAAACTTTGAATTTAAACAATTTTAACACCTTACGAGAGTAACTTTAATGTTTTCGAGTGTAACTCTAATATTTTTTAGTGTAACTTTTAATTTTTAAAGCGTTTTTGTTTATAAAAATTTGAATATATATAGTTTTAACATTCTACGAGTGTAACTTGGATGATTTTCGAGTGTAACTTTAATATATCTAAGACGGTTTTGTATATAAAAAATTGAATTTATATAATTTTAACATTTTACGAGTGTAACTTTGATGATTTTCGATTGCAATTTTAATTTTTTTAAAGACGGTTTTGTATATAAAAATTTAAATTTATATAGTTTTAACATTTTACGAGTATAACTTTGATGCTTTTCGAGTGTAACTCTAATATTTTACGAGTGTAACTTTGGTAATTTTAGCTCATTTTGTGTGAAATTTTTTGAACTTTATTACATGTTAAATTTATGTAATTTACTATAAATTTATGAGTGTAACTTTAATGTATTTTAAGTGTAAATTTAGTCCTTTATGAGTATAATTTTAGCCCTCTACGAGTGTTATTGTAGTCCTCCATGAATATAACTGTAGTCCTCCATGAATGTAACTGTAGTCCAACATGAATGTAACTGTAGTCCAACCAACACCAACCAACCCAACTCACAAAAAAGATAGATCTAGAAAAGAAACAAATATGAAAACAAGATTAAAAACTAAAAAAGAATCAGATATGACATTAACAAGTGTAACTTTTAAGGTCATTTTGTGTTACTTTAATAAATAATGTGTGTTACCTTAATAGACAATATATGTGACTTTAATAAATAAGGTGTGTAATTTTAATAGACGATATATGTGACTTTAATAAATAAAGTGTATAACTTTAATAGAGAATTTGTGTTACTTTAATAAAAGTCATTGACATTTGACACACTTTTTCAGATTTAGAAAAAAAAAAACACAAAAACAAGATCTAAAAAAAAACACATAACTATAAGACCACCCTCAACCCATCCCCACCAACCCAGACCCCCCACATAACCACCACCACGACAGGCGACAGCCCCCACCGCACCCGGACCCTGACTTTAATAAATAAGATGTGTGTAACTTTAATAAAGAATTTGTGTTACTTTAATTAATAAGGTGTGTAACTTTAATAGAAAATTTGTGTTACTTTAATAGATAACTTGTGTTACTTTAATAGATAATATGTGTGACTTTAACAGATAATATGCGTGACTTTAACATCGTCGACACCAACAAGTAGACCTCTTCTCCAGATCTGAAAACAAACTCCAACAAAAAAAATGAAAGTTTCTTTTTTAAAAAAACAAAAACAAAAAATAAACAACACATTAACTAACACACTAACCCATGCCCCTTCACCACCCCAGCCTCCCCTTCCTCACCAGACACCAACCCAGCCCGACGACCGGCCTACGACACCACCACAACGACGACCGACCTACGACCCCACCTACACCAACCACTCCACCCACGACCTACACCAACCACCCCACCAACACCTTACCCGACCCCAGATCTGAAGCAAACAACCCCACAACAACCAAACAATAAGACAACAACCAATGGCCAGATCTTGAAGGAGAGAGGGAGAGGAGGGAGGAGGAAGCAACGATGGTGCGGCGGAGAAGGGAGACCAGAGAGGAGAGGGGCAAAGGTCTGAAAAAAAAAGAGAAGAGGATAGGCGGCGGAGAAGGGAGGAAAGAGGAGGGAGGCGTTGGTCAACAAAGGAGGAGGCGGAAGGAGGGAAGTGGCGTGGGGTGGAGGCAGTAGGAGAAGGACGTTGTTTTTTTTAGATCTTAAAATCTTAAAAATGACAAAAACAAAGAGGACGTCGGTGGTGTTGGCGTGGGGTAGCTACTGCCCAGAGGTGGACGTCGGTGTTTGTGTGTGGTGGGTTGGTGTTTTTAGTGGTGGTGGTGGTGTCGGGTGGGTGCTGGTGGTGAGGGAGAGGAAGTGGTTTGTTTGGGATTTTAAATTATTTTAGAGATAGAAAGAAGGCGGTGGGTGGTGGAGGAGATGCGGCATACAGAGGTTGAGGTGGCAGTGGGCCGCCACTTTTCGCGGTGGTGGGTGATGGTGATGGTGGCGGTGTCGGGTGGGTGGCGGTGGGTGGGTGGAGGTTGGTGAGGGAGAGGAAGTGAGAAGGAGGGATTTATTTGGGTTTTGAGTTATTTGGGTTTTAGAGAGAGATTGAGTGAATGGAATTATGTGGGATGATAGAAAAGTGGATGAGTGGAAATGTTATATATTAAATTAGGAAGGATATTAGTGGTTAATTAGTAAAGATGAGAGAGAGTGGAGAATTAGGCCATTAATCCTTTTTTGGAGCATCAATTTCAGCCATCCATCTCCCTCATCCAATGGTCCAAAACAGGACTCAAGGACTCTAAGAGAAAGGGTGGACTCAATTGATCATTTCTCTCTCTCTCTCTCTCTCTCATATATATATATATATATATATATATAGAGAGAGAGCAAAGATCAATTGAGTCCACCCTTCCCCTTAGAGTCCTTGAGTCCTCTTTAGAGCCATTGGATGGGGAAGATTGGATGGCTAAGATTGGTGCTCCCAAAATAGGATTAATGACTTAATTTCCCACTCTCTCTCATCTTAACTAATTAACCACTAATCACCATCCTAACTCAATATATAAGATATTTCACCCAACCATTTCTCTCTCATCTCACATAATATCATTCATCTCCCACTCTCTAAAACCTAAATAAATCAAAACCTAAATAAATCTATCCTCCTCACTTCCTCTCACTCACTAACACCCACACATACACCAGCCGCCTCTCTCCTCCCTTTTACACCACCACACGGCATCCACCTCTAGCTTCTCATTTCTTCTTCCTCCTCCCATATCTGGTCCGGCCCCTCCATCACACGGCCTCCACCGACGGCCTACACCGACGACCTGCACTAACGGCCTCCATTGATGGCTCCTCCTCTCTTCTTCAACACCACCGGCGCCTCCCTCTTCTTTACCTTTTTCTTTTTTTTTTATTATTTTTTTTCAAATCTGGGTTTATTCCCATATTTGAATTATTGATGACGATGTTGTTGTTGTTGTTGTCGTGGTGGGGGGTTGGTGGTGGTGGTTGTGTCGTCGTGGCTGTTGTGTGGTGTTGTTTCTGTCGTGGGCTGGGGTGGGCGCTGTCGGGGTGGCTGTTGGTGTTGTCGATGGTGGGGTCGTGGTTGTGGATGTCGTGGCGGTTGGAGGTGTCGTGGGTGTGTCGTGGTGGTTAGGGTGGTCAGATCTGGTTGGGTTGTGGGAGGTGGCGGTGGTGGGGGGCTGTCAAGGGTGGGCTCGTAGGTGGAAGATGGTGGTGTTGTCAATGGTGGGGTTTATTGTGTTTATTTTTTTGTTTTTCTGGTTTGTTTTGTTTGTTTTGTTTGTTTTTCTTTTATTTTTTTTCAGATTTAAAAAAAATGTGTCAAATGTGGACGTCTTTTAAAGTAACACATATTATCTATTAAAGTAACACAAATTCTTTATTAAAGTCACATATATTCTTTATTAAAGTAACACTAATTATTAATTCTAGATCTGAAAAAGGGTGTCAAGTAGCAATGACTTCTATTAAAGTAACACAAATTCTCTATTAAAGTTACACATTTTATTTATTAAAGTCACATATATCGTCTATTAAAGTTACACATTTTATTTATTAAAGTCACACATATCGTCTATTAAAGTTACACATTTTATTTATTAAAGTTACATATATTGTCTATTAAAGTTACACATTTTATTTATTAAAGTCACATATATCATCTATTAAAGTAACACACTGTATTTATTAAAGTAACACTATTAAAGTAATACAAAATGACCTTAAAAGTTATACTTGTTGATGTCAGATCTGTTTCTTTTTTTAGTTTTTAGTCTTGTTTTCATTTTTGTAAGTGTGGGTTGGTTTATTAAAGTAACATTTATTAAAGTCACATATACCGTCTATTAAAGTTACACATTTTATTTATTAAAGTCACATATATCTTATATTAAAGTAACACACATTATTTATTAAAGTAACACAAAATGACCTTAAAAGTTACACTTGTTGATGTCAGATCTGTTTTTTTTTTAGTTTTTACTCTTCTTTTCAATTTTTTTTTTCTAGATCTACCTTTTTCTAGATCTACCTTGCTTTTTACATAGTTTTTACTACAGTTACACTCATTGAGGACTACAGTTACACTCATAGAGGACTACAGTTACACTCATAGAGGACTACAGTTACACTTATAGAGGACTACAGTTACACTCATAGAGGACTAAAGTGACACTCATAGATTTGTAGTAAATTACATAAATTCAACATGTAATAAAATTCAAAAAATTCCACTCAAAATGACCTAAAATTACTAAAGTTACACTCGTAAAATATTAGAGTTACACTCGTAAATCATCAAAGTTACACTTGTAAAATGTTAAAATTATATAAATTCACATTTTTATGTACAAAACCGTCTTAAAAAAAATTAAAGTTACACTCCTAAAATGTTAGAATTATACTCGTAAAATGTAAAAAATTATATAAATTTAAATTTATAAGTAATAAACCGTCTTAAAAAAATATTAAAGTTACACTCGAAAATCATCCAAGTTACACTCGTAAAATGTCAAAATTATATAAATTCAAATTTTTATACAAACCGTCTAAAAAATATTAAAGTCACACTCGAAAATCAGCAAAGTTACACTCGCAGAATGTTAAAAGTATATATATTCAAATTATTATATCAAAACCGTCTTTAAAATTTAAAGTTACGCTCGAAAATATTACAGTTACACTCGAAAAGTATTAAAGTTACACTCGTAAGGTGTTAAAATTGTTTAAATTCAAATTTTTGTATACAATCCGCCTTAAAAACTTAAAGTTACACTCTAAAACATTAGAGTTACACTCGCAAGCATTAAAGTTACACTCATAAATCTCAGCAGCTAAAAAGTGGACAAAAGTGCTTAAAAGTGTTTAAAAAGTGATTAATACTAAGCTAGAGAGAGAAAGTTAATTAATTAGTGCATAGGTAATTAATTAGTAATAAGTGTATTTTTTAATCTCTCAAATCTCAGCCATCCATCTCCCTCATCCAATGGCTAGGATGAGGACTCAAGGACTCTAAGAAAATGGTGGACTCAATTGAACTAAGCTCTATATATATATATATATATATATATATATATATATATATATATATATAGAGAGAGAGAGAGAGAGAGAGAGAGAGAGAAAGGATCAAGAGAGTCCATCCCAAAAGAGTGAGTCCATGAGTCGTTTTTATGACCATTGGATGAGGAAGATGGATGGTTGAGATTGATACTCCTAAATGGTCATTAATACCACTATCTCTCTACTTTTCACTAATTAATCACTAATCTACCCTAATTCAATATATAAGCCTTCCCTCCCAATTACTTCTCTCTCATCTCACACAATATTCATCCTCTCTTCTCTCTAAAACCCAAACAAATCAAAAATTCCAAAATAATACTCATCCTCAATTAAACACAACCACCACCAGCCTCCCTCGCCTCTTCCACCGCCGGCGCCTGCCCCCCCCCCCCCACTCCGTCCCCTGCCAACGCCGGCCTCCCCTCCCATGTCCCCTGCCACCGTCGTCCCTCACCCCGACTCCACCACCCACCATTCTCACCAACCACAAAAAAAAAGGTATAGATCTGACCGCCGACGTCCAGATCTACACCACCCACCATTCTTGTCGACTCTCTGCCCTCCGGCCTCCTCCTTCCGCCACCACAACATCTTCCTTTTCTTTTCTTTTTTTCTTTTTTCAAATCTGAAAAAGGTACGGTTTTGGTGGTGTTTTCACGACAGAGGGTGGAGGACGGGCCGGTGGTGGTGTTGGCGAGGGTGGAGGATGGTAGTGGTTTTGCTGGTAGAGGTCGAATGGTGGTGATGGAGGCCTCCACCGTCCTTGCCTTCTCATTTCTCTTTTTTTTTTCTTTTTCTTTTTCTTTTTCTTCTTCAGTTTTTTGTTCAGATTCAGATATTATTATTGTGGTTTTTCTTTTTCTTTTTTAAATATTTGTTTTGCTTTTTGTTTTTCTGTTTTTTTTAAGACATGAAAAAGTGTGTCAAACTTCAATGACGTCTATTAAAATATCACATATTATGTATTAAAGTCACACATATTGTATATTAAAGTAACACAAATTCTCTATTAAAGTTACACGCCTTATTTATTAAAGTCACATATATCGTCTATTAAAGTAACACATATTATTTATTAAAGTAACACAAAATAACCTTAAAGGTTACACTTGTTGATATTATTAAAGTAACACACATTATTTATATCGTCTTTTTTTTTTTCTGATCTGATTAAATTAACACACTTTTTTAAAAATTAGATATTGTTTTTTTTGTGTTGACGTTATTTTTTATTTTATTTATTTATTTTGAATCTATGTTTTTATTTTTAGATCTCGTTTTTATATTTCAGATATTTTATGTTTGTTTCTTTTTCAGATCTCAAAAACCACCATTTTCTTTTGTGGTTAGTGGTGTTGTTGCCTTGAAGTTTTACATATAATGACTGAAGTTACAATTTTAGTAACTGAAGTTACAATTTTAATGACTGAAGTTACATATATAATGACTAAAGTTACACATTTTTTGACTGAAATTACACATTTCTTTATGTTTTTTTCAAATATATTATGTTTTTATTTATTTATTTTAAATCTCGTTTTTTTATGGTGTTTTTATTTTCAGATCTAAAGTTACACTATTTTAGACTAAAGTTACACAATTAAGAGTTATATAACTGAAGTTACATAGGTAAGGACTGAAGTTACATAGGTAAGGACTGAAGTTACACTAGGAAAGACTAAATCATAAAGTTACACTATAAATGACTAAAGTTACACAAATAGTAATTAAAATTTCACTAATACAGGATAATGTTACCCTCATAAAAATGTTAAAATTAAATCATATTTTGGGTTAAAGTTACACAAATAAGGGTTGAAGTTATACTCGTAATGACTGAAATTACACTTATAAAAAGACTAAAATCAAATTGTTTTGTCTAAACGTTACATAAATTCAAATTTATACGGTCGAAATCACATTTTGGTTTAAATTTACACAAATAAGGGTTGAAGTTACACTCGTAATGACTCAAGTTACACTCATAAAAAGGCTAAAATCACATAAACTTGACTTGAAATTTCGTAAATATAAATTTATGTAGTCGAATCGTTTTTTTAGTTTGAAGTTACATAAATAATGGTTGAAGTTACACTCGTAATGACTGAAGGTACACCCATAAAAAATCTAAAATCACATAAACTTGTCTTGAAGTTTCATAAATTCAAATTTATATAGTCGAAATTACATTTTAGTTTGAAGTTACACAAATAGGGGCTGAAGTTACATTCATAAATCTCAACAACTCAAAAGTGATTAATTAGAAGCTAGAGAGAGAAAGACAATTAATTAGTGCATAGGTAATTGATTAGTGTTAATTGTGCTTTTGTTTCTACAATCTCATCCATCCATCTCCCTCATCCAATGGCTAGGATGAGGACTCATGGACTCAAAAAAAAGGGTGGACTCACAATAACTTATCTCTATATATATATATATATATATATATATATATATATGTATATATATATATGTATATATATACATATAGTAATGGGATCACATAAGTCCACCTTTCTTAGGTGAGTTCCTAAGTCCTAATCTAGACCATTAGATCTAACAAATAAAGGGTCAAGATTAAAACAAAAAAAAAGAAACTCATATAAAACTCTCAAACCCACCCAAACTCTAATAAAAAAACCTACTCACTTTCTCTTTCTACCCACTTTCTCTTTCTACCCACTTCTCTCTCCAATCTCTCCACTCATTAACCGACGGCCGCCGCCGCCTCACCAGCTGCCCCCTCCACCACCTCCTCCCGCTTCCCTTTCCTTCTTTCGGCCTTCCTTTCCTCTCGCCGCCACTTCCTCGCTGGCCTCATCCCGACGACCTCCTTCCTTTCTACCTCTTCCTCCCACATCCGCCCTCCTCGTCGGCTCCCTCCCCACCTTCCCCACCTGCCGCCTCTGTCGCCTCCCTCCCCGCTGTCGCCACTACCTCCACCCCGTCGCTCCACCTCCCTTCTCCTCTCTCTGTTTTTTTTTATGGTGGTTTATGTTTGTGGTGATGGTGGTTTAGAGATGAGGGTGTCGGATGGTGTGGTGGGGCTAGGGGCTGGCGGTTTTGTGGGGGTTTGGTGGGGTTGGGGCTGGCAGTTTGGTGGGGAGTTGTTGGCGGTGGGGACGCGAGGGAGGGGGTTGGGGCTGTGGTGGTGGGGATGCGAGGGAGAGGGATGGGGGTTGTGGTGGTGGTGGGGACGTGAGGGAGGGGGTTGGGGCTGTGGTGGTGGTGGGCAGTTGTTGTTGGTGGTGGTGGGCAGTTGTTGTTGGTGGTGGTGGAAGGGTTGTTTGCTGGTGGTGGGGGCCATTTGGACTAAAGTTACATACTTCAAATAATAAAGTTACATAAAATCACATTAAAGTTACATACTTCAAAAAATAAAGTTACATAAAATCAGATTAATTTTACATACTTCAAATAGAAAAGTTACATAAAATCAGATTAAAGTTACATAAAATTAGATTAAAGTTACATAAAAATTGACTAGAATTACATAAAATTGGACTAAAGATACAAAATATTTGAATAAAGTGACATAAAATTTGGCTAAAGTTATAAAACATTTCATAAAATCATATTATTATATTCAAAATAACATTATAATACATAATTTAAAATTTTTATATACAAAATAGCCTTAAATGGCTAAAGTTACGCTCGTAAAATATTGGAGTAACACTCTAAAATACCAAAGTTACATAAAATTTTTCTTAATATTACATAACTCCAAATTAATATATAAAATGAACTATATTAGCATAAAGTTACACCATTAAAGGCTGAAGTTACACTCGAAAATGACTAAATTAGTATAAATTTACACTTTAAAAGGCTAAAGTTACATTCGTAAAAAACTAAAGTTACATAAATTTGTAATACAGTGATAAAAACTTGTTCTAAAATTTCAGAAATTCAAATTAGCCTAAGTTAGTAGTAGGTGAGTGTATTAATGCTTCTAATCTCATCCCTCCATCTCTTGTAAAATCTAATGGCTTAGATTAGGACTTAGGGACTCACCTAAATAACAAGACTTACCTGAACCTGACTCTCTCTCTCTCTATATATATATATATATATATATATATATAGGTTCTTGTGAGTACACCCATTTTTTTGAGTCCATGAGTCCTCATCCCAGCCATTGGATGAGGGAGATGGATGGATGAGATTGTAGAGACAAAAACACACTTAACACTAATCAATTACCTATGCACTAATTAATTAACTTTCTCTCTCTAGCCTTTAGTTAATCACTTTTGAGTTTCTGAGATTTATGAGAGTAACTTCAGCCCCTTTTTGTGTAACTTCAACTAAAGTGTGATTTCGACTATATAAATTTGAATTTATGAAACTTCAAGACAAATTTATGTCATTTTAGACTTTTTATGAGTGTAACTTCAGTCATTATGAGTGTAACTTCAACCGTTATGAAACTTCAAACTAAAATGTGATTTCGACTATATAAATTTGAATTTATGAAACTTCAAGACAAATTTATGTCATTTTAGACTTTTTACGAGTGTAACTTCAGTCATTATGAGTGTAACTTCAACCGTTATTTATGAAACTTCAAACTAAAATGTGATTTCGACTATATAAATTTGAATTTATGAAACTTCAAGACAAGTTTATGTGATTTTAGCCTTTTAAGGAGTGTAACTTCAGTCACTACGAGTGTTACTTCAACCATTATTTTTGTAACTTCAAACTAAAATTTGATTTCGACTACAGAAATTTGAATTTATGAAATTTCAAGACAAGTTTATGTGATTTTAGTCTTTTTATGAGTGTAATTTCAGTCACTACGAGTGTAACTTCAACCATTATTTGTGTAACTTCAAGCTAAAATGTGATTTCGACTATATGAATTTGAATTTATGTAACTTTAAGACAATTTTATGTGATTTTAGCCTTTTGTGATTGTAACTTCAACCATTATTTGTATAACTTCAAGCCTTATATGTGTAACTTTAACCCAAAATACAATTAAATTTTAGCATTTTTATGAGTGTAACATTTTACTTTATTAGTGAAACTTCAATTATTATTCGTGTAACTTTAGTCATTTATAGTGTAATTTTATGCATTAGTCTTTTCTAGTGTGACTTCAGTCCAAACTAGTCAAATTTCAGTCCAAATCTCTGTAACTTCAGTCCAAACCTATGTAACTTCAGTTATATAACTTTAGTCTAAAATAGTGTAACTTTAGATCTAGAAATATAAACACCATAAAAAAAATAAAAAAACGAAATCTAAAATAAAAAAATAAAAACATAACAAATTAAAAAAAAAACATAAAACATATAAAAAAATGTGTAACTTCAACAAAAAAAACTGTGTAACTTCAGTCATAATATGGG
>JAIUZE010002944.1:0-44479 GCA_022085475.1 Heliosperma pusillum | reverse complement strand
AATGATAAATTGAACAACAATTGTTCTATTTATAGCCAAGAGGGCCGGCCCCTTTGATCACCAAGAAAGTGATTTTTCTTCTTATTTTATTGCCATGCAAAGTGGTGGAGTGTAGTGTTGAGTAAAATGATTTTAGGTTTACTATTCATGTCATAATCACATGTTACTTGTGAGTATGAATAAGAGCAACCATCATCACTACCCACTACACTATAACCGGCCATGTGAGGCCTAATTTGATCCATTTTGATTTTTAATATTTGTCCCACAAATACTTATTAATCATATGCTTAATTATCTTGTATAATTAAGTGTTAATTTGATCATATAACAATTATATGACACAAATAAATGAATAATATGTACTTACCATTTTAAGTAATATTTTACCATTATATCAATATATAATGGGTCCCACAATGCTTAGTTAATTTATTTTACAACTCCTTGTAAATATAATTAACTAATTACCTCTATCTCAAAACCTCAACTAATTTAGTAATTTAACGATTAATTACTAAGTTAAATCTTATTTAATCATATTAAAATAAGATATAAATTTATTAGTCAATTATCGCATAATTGAAAAATAAATTTAATCGAATTTGAGTTCATAACTCAATTTCTAATAATTAACTCTCGTACATACTGAATATATGTAATGGACTGATTAACTGTATCATATACAAATAATTAGTTACTATTTGGATTTCATCCTTTAGGTGTGACCGAAAGGGATCAGTTTATCACCGCCGTCATACGACAATAACGTCAAACTCTAGTCAGCCAACTGTTATTGATTTACGTTAATCAACTGACTAATCATATATATAGTCAATAAATATCCCAATTATATTTCTTAAATGAGATTTATTATGTGGCGCACTATTGTGGAGGACACCTACTCCTATAGAACACATTATGAACCTTTTTCAAAGCCATGGGCAGGTTAAGACGATAAGCAACCTCCCCCACACGAGCTAGGATTTCGAAAGGACCAATATAATTCGGGCTCAACTTACCCCTCTTCCCAAACCTCATTACCCCTCTCATTGGTGACACTTTCCACAATACCCTATCACCCACTTCAAACTCGATATCGCGGCGTCGAAGATCAACATAACTCTTTTGCCGGTCATGAGCCGCCTTCATTTTCATTCGAATGACCTTGACTTGCTCCACCATCTCCTTGATCATTTCCGGTCTTAACTCAACTTTCTAGAAATTCCATCAACTCTAGTCGAGCTTCCCATGACCCACCAAATTTCAAGGCACAAGAACCAGGAAGGTCCTCCATGGTTTGAATAGTCCTCTCTGCCTGCTCGTCCGTAGCTGGATATGATGGTGCTTCGAAGAACGAAGAAGTTATCTAGCAGGTATTGATGATATAATGGTGCTTCGAGACTATAACGTTAGGATTGGATACGAGCGCCGATTTGTACATTTGCATTCAAAGACAAGATGTATTAATTTTGTATCCAACCGACCTTAGGTTGTAATTGGACATTTATTTAATGAATGAAAAATAACGTTGTGTTTTCTGATTATTGATTTGATAAGCACTACCTTGGAAAAGCGAAGCCTCTAGCTCTCCGTCTCACTCAGAAGGCCTAGCCGAAGGCTCCCGTGCGAGGCGAGGTGTTACAACTTACCTCATCTAATCAATAATAGTCCATAAGCGTTTACTATTGATAGGGTATTGCACACCTAATCAAAGATAAATACCCTAAACACAAATGAATGTAGTAATAGGGGTCGAACACAAGGAGACGAGAGTTGCTATACAAGTTGTTATGGGATGAATTTTATCAACGTCGGTTATCGATTGGCTTGGTTGGGTTTATGAAACAACAATAATAATAAAGGAAGAATCTAGGTAGATCGGGTCACACATGCAAATTATGTAAGTGTTCAAGTCAAACTAGGAAATTGATAATAACGATAATTGTTTAAGCTAAAGACACCCACCTCTCGATATTAGTGTCAACCATAGATCGGGTCCTTACGAACTCTTGCTTTGGCTAGATCGATCTACTAACACATGCTTAGTCTAATTCAATTCCGTGCCTCTCGACTTATAGAGAAAATTAACGAATATAATCAAGGATTGTGATCAATAATAAAAAAATAACAATAAAATGCAAGCATGTGATAGAAACAACTATTTGATATGATAACATCTCATTTCAACAATTCTAAATATTATTTATGCATGCCTTCCCTAATTCCCTAGACAAAGTAACTACTCTTGCATAATGATAACTAATCTAATAACAAATGATAAAGTAAACATGATAACTAACTAATAATGGAAATGACAAAGGAAATATCAAAACAAAACAAGAAATAGAATTACCTTAACAAAGGAAATAAAACATGGAATTAAAGAACAAAATGGAACTAAATAACTTGCAAATGAATTTGTAATATAAATTGAAATACTTAAAGGAATTATTTGTAACAACTAATGGAAACTAAATTATTCTAAACCTAATCTAATGACTAGTGATATTATGTAAAAGAGTGTTTTTAGAGTGTAGAATGATGTACAAGATGCCCCCTAAGGACGGATTAAGGCTCCTATTTATAATAAAATAGGAGCATAACGGAAAGCACCAAGGGGAGGCGAACCCCGATCGGGGAATGGGAACCCCGATCAGGGTTTCACTGATCCAGGAACATTTGCTTAATGACTCAATTAAATGCTTGAGGAATCCTATGATACGCCTTTAAGCTCCTTTATTTTCCGGTTAATTGCATAGTTTGGCATCCCATGAGCATCCAAAGAGCATCCCTATGTTAAGTTGTGGACTCCTTAAGTTGGGCTTCATTTTGGTTTCTCATTTGTACACCAAACCATTTTACAAATCTTCATGCTTGGGCTTGTCATTTCCCATAGTAACCTTCCATGGTCCATCTTGCTTCCATTTTAGCTTAGTGAACTTTGATGCTTGCTAATGTGCTAGGAAAAAGCCTCTAAATGCTTAGATTCCTACAAAATGTAACAAACAGAAGCAATGCACCTAGAACACGTAATTAGCTCTTAAACATATTAAAAAAGTGAAATAATCAAATAAATCGAGCTAACATATGGAGTTAAGCTATATATAAAATGGACGCATCAAACTCCCCCAAGCTAAACCCTTGCTTGTCCTCAAGGAAGCACACAATATAATGTATGACAAGGACAAGGGTGCAAGCAATAATCATCCTATCCAAATGCAGTTCCCGACTAGTAGCTTTAAAGTACAATGAATCAAATCCCGAAACAACTTAGGCATAGGGAAAATGCAATACATGGATGAGATTTACACGACTGCGTGGTATTAAGGACTTCACATTGACATTTCGACTCTTGCATGATCTTGAAATGACATTGGACTTCTCACGGGATTACACTCACACTCATGAAATGAAGATGTCAAATATATGTGAATGACACTCTCCTATCTACGACTCAAGAGAATGTGCCCGCGATCTAGTATGGTAAACATTCCAAATCAATAAGACAATGCTTGTCATGATCATAATGCATAACAAAAGAAGCCAAGAATACAAAGAAGAAGGCTAAGAGAATTGGGTAAGAAGGTGGACAAATGGATTTGGTCATGTGGAGCTAATGTCAAGCTAGTGACAACCAAATGTTTAAGAATGCTTATTCCAAACCTTAACCCTTCCAAAACAACAAGAACTAGAGCCAAAAGCAGCATATTGGCTCTTTTAACATTACAGGACACATGTATACTTCCCAAAATCAAATACTTCATAAAACATGGAAGCAACACATTTTTCTTCTCTTCTTTTTTCATCATTTTTCTCTTTTTTAGATTAGATGATTCTTTTTTTTCTTTCCTTCATCATTTTGCATCTTTCATTTTTTTTTTCAGATAGTTTTTTTCTTTCTTTAAAACCAACATCCACCAAGATACGGGAATCAGCAATCCCGCAACGACAAGCTTACAATAGAAACAAATTCTAGCAAATCCCAAAAATAAAAGCACCCCAACACAAGTAGCAAGTCACTAGCTCAACAAAGGTAGGCAATGTTATTTGTAGCTAGGAAATGAGTAATTTTTGGGCAATTTATGTAAGCAAGCAAGTGAATGACTTCTAATGCAATCATGATAGCATAACTCATACAAAATGGAACAAAGACCATACTTGTGCGTCTAGATGTAACGCACACCAAGAGGAGAAACTACACACACCTAGATGAGACCAGGTATATATGCACCGGCCATTGGAGGGTCTACTTTACCATATATGTAGCTTACCAATGTCAAGATCAAGTCTATTTTGTCCAAAAATCCATTCCTTACCCACTTTGTCAAGAAATCCACATGAATGCAAAATCCCGACAATAAAGCATGATTCATTAGCTTAAAAGAACTACAATATAGGAAATTGAAGGAGGAATGACATTATGTAAAAGACAAATGGGTGGACACAACATCAAACTTTTACTAAAATTTCAAATTTTTAGATTCGATTTCTCATAACTAGACTCACTAAATCCCTCCCCCAGGCTAGAACACACATTGTCCTCAATGTGTGACACAAAGATGGACCAACGAAAACCAACAAGGGGAGATGGGATGACACATGCGGAAATAAAGGAAGGAAAGAAAGCATACTAAAATGTAGAAGCCTCCCCCGAGCTAGTTTGAAAATGGGGTAGTCCAATCCAAGTAGCAAAGTACCTACAAAAGACAAGCTACTACAAACTAAAGCAAACTAAATGTCTAAATGTATAACTATTACAACCAAATTGAAATTGCAATTGTCCAAAAAATGTAAATTGACAAAAACTAATTTTTTCTAATGAGCATCCTTTGTCCTCTAAAAAGCATGTCAACTCCCTTAGTAGTTGATCATATTCCTGCGCATGAGCAATACAAAAACAAATGTAAGCAATTGATAAGATATAAGCATGAAAGATCAAAGGTATGGAAGGATAAATCTTATCAAAATGCGCATTAGAGATTTCAAAGAGAATCAACATACTACTCCACTCGTCAGCAAGAGATGGAGCATCATGCTTATGACTATAAAATAAATCGTTAGTGCTTAAATTATCATTATAAATGGTCTAAAATTGGTGGTATGAAAACTCAAGGTGGTAGGACTTATCAAAAATTGGGGGTTCATCCCACTTAACCTCTAAATTAGTAGCACTAAGTCTTCCATCAACCTTAAATGGATCAACTATATCCCATGTAAAAGGATTTGCAAAGGTTTCAAATGACTCGGGCAAAACCTCATCCCTATTATTACAAACGAGCCCAACATCATCCAAGGTAAGTGTGTCATCGATCTACTACAAGGTCAATGTCATCAACATGAGTCTCTAAATGGTCAATTGGAATGATAGTAGGGGAACTTTCAAGAGAGAAAGTAGGAGCATCATCATCGTCATCCAATAATTTAAAATCATTAGGGAGAAAAGACTCACATTGGGAGGGTGGAAAAGCACAAGTAGTGATCGATCGCGCCATTTCTTCAAGCATTTGTTGATGATAAGCAAGAATCGCATAGCATTCCGCTTCGAAACCCGACGAGAAAGGTTGTTGGCAAGCTACCTCTTGACATTGGGAAGCCATGAATTTCAAGAAACTCCAAAGCTCATCCCCTCTCTTATAGTAGACACTACCACAACTCATGTAAAGAGCCAATTCTCGTGTCTCAAAATCCATGCTATCAGATAGAACTTGACCCATGTAATCCCAATCAATGACTTGTCCGAGGGACATGAGATGATCACCATAGCTATAAAACCGGTAAAGATAGTCATGAAAAGGCTCATCCTTGTGTTGTAGGTATCGGAATCCATAGTTATTCATTACGTAAGGCCAAAATTTTATAGTTTCAATACCTGAAAAAGAAAACAAAACTACAAGGAAACCGTGAGAATGGTCTCAAGGAACAAGTGTTCCTCGAGACAAAAGAAAACAAGACTAAATTCAACAACTAATAGCAAACAAAACCGTGCTCCCCGACAACAGCGCCAAAATCTAATAGGCTATCGCACACCTAATCAAAGATAAATACACTAAACACAAATGAATGTAGTAATACGGGTCGAATACAAGGAGACGGAAGTTGTTATACAAGTTGTTATGGGGTGAGTTCTATCAACGTCGGTTATCAATTGGCTTGGTTGGGTTTATGAAACAACAATAATACTTCCTCTATTCTCCTATGATGTACCCATTTTATTAAAATATACCTCACATATATTCACAAAATGGGTACATCATATGAGAATAGAGGAAGTAATAAAGGAAGAGTCTAGGGAGAGCGAGTCATAGATACAAATTATGTAATTGTTCAAGTCAAACTAGGAAATTGATAATAACTATAATTGTTTAGGCTAAAGAGACCCACCTCTCGATATTAGTGTCAACCATAGATCGGGTCCTAACGAACTTGATCGTGCCTGTCGCAAGCCCGATACAAAGATAAATTACCCAGAATAGGCTAATAACAAATTAATGTAATTAGGGAAGTAGGGGTCGATCCTCAGGGAGATGGTGTTTCCTATAGAATGTGAAATGTCTCGCAATTGTGTTTTATCTAACGAGTTTCAGGGTTTTGGGATTATGATGTCTAAACTAACAAAAAGCATAAATGAAAACAAAATAAAAGCAAACGGAAATGAAAACAATAAGGTAAGTGATGAATTAACAATGATGAAAAACATATAGGGAAGTAGGTTCACATATGTAGATTAATATATTGACGCAATTGGATATGGAACATGCAAATAATTCATTGTGAGTTCGTAAGAATTATGTGTTCATTACAATCATAGATCAGATGGTCTAGTAGGCTTTTAGGCAATTTACTAGGTCTTAATCCACCATGTCATGTGATGCGTGCATTTTATATAGACCTTTTAGGCCATTTTTGCACGCATTTCCATGCTCATTTAGTAGTGTTACACTACAAATATCCCCCAAATAGTCTACTTTGGTTTGTTTTGTAATATTTGCAGATGTGAACCAGAATGACGGAAAACTAACCATTTTGTAGCTCCTCAAGCATGCATAAGTGAGTCGGAAAGGAATCTTGGTGTCTCGGAATGCATGGAGTCGTGTTGAAGGAATGAATGAACGAAGTCCATGAACAAAATTCTCGTTCGAGTTATAAAAGCCTTCGATTGACCACCTCTTGATTAGAAGACCTCGATCGAGTAACCATTCTACTCGATCGAGCTGCTGGATTTGGGCCATTACTCGATAGAGCACTATGTCTACTCGATCGAGTGATTTGGACAACAATTTCTACTCGATCGAGTGGTTTCATACTAATGGGCTTCGCGAGATAGTGTATTAAGCAATGGACGCCTTGTAATTTGTTATTCTACTTAAGGGTGAAACTACGTAACAATATACATCATCTCCTTACTGTAGACTGGAGACTAGACAACAACTTTTGACCCTAAACTTTACTTTTGCATGTTATTTTGGATCTGAATTGGAAGACTTCTTCTGACTTTCTTCTTCTTTCTAATTCGGTATTGTTGTTCTTGAATTCAATTAATTACTTATCTATGTCTCTTTGTTCCTTATTTGTTGTTGTTGTTGTTCTTATTCCTATTATGCGTAGCTAATTCCTTTGCTAGGATTTAGGGGAACCGTGGCTTAGGTAAGATGAATTGATTAGTAGTCTTTAGATTAGGTTTGGAAGCAATCTTCACATTTAATAGCTTTTGATTGTTTGAGTCGACGCATTCAATTGATTAACTTGATACCCCCTTGACCTAGATTGAGAGATTGGAAGAGGGCAGATCAGTGATGAACTTTGGGATTATGCTAATGAGGGCGAGAGCTAAGTTAGTATATCTTAGGGCGAATAGCAGACCGAGAGGACCTTTTCACTACCCACAAACCTGTTTAGATATTACTTTGATTTCTATCGTGACCCTAGATGCCATAGGGAACCGACGATCCTAGTTCTTCTTCTTTCTGATATTTCGCTCTTTATTTCTCTTTCCCTTTTCTCTTGTAGCGTTAGAAAATTATTTAAACCAACCCCCAGATTTTGTTACTTCGACAGACATAGCAAGTTACAGGATTCCCTCTCCGTGTGGATTCGATACCCGACTGCCTCTACTGCATTTTGTTGAGACCGTTAGGTTTATCTTTGATAGGGTTGCGATAGCCGTATCAACGCACTAGCACTGTGTACATGGCAAGTATGATTAAATCGCATCCACGGGATAAACATTTCCCTAAACGCATACACGACTAACATTATGTATATGTAGACTCAATTCCTCCTGGTAGGACGACAATCTAAAAATCCGATCCTAGTCTAAACCTGGCCAGACTCTCGGAATAGACATGTTCCGATTCGACATGCGATAAACATTTCGCATCCAAGACTCGGTCAAACACAGAAACCGAGTACCCCAAATTCGGTCAACCTTCACGAAAGAGGCGGAAAGAGCACAAGCATCATAAACAAGCGGTACGCTACATGCAATGACACCACCTCGCAAAGATACGACATTTGACGGCCGGGTCGATCAACGCATAGCGTTCGCCTCCCAACATTGTCGTCATATCTCCACTAAAACATGCATTTAAGCATTTGGGATACATCTCCTTGTTCCGTCATTCCAGGCTAACGAGCAAGGAGGTAGCCGGGGAATGAGAGTTCATAGCATTTAACATGTACTGCTCAAATCATAACATATGTAAAACCGACTGAAAGAGGGATATATCAAAAACCGTCACAAAACATGTGATATAAGCGAATGGAATATCATATATTCTAAACATGAATATTTAAAGCTATTACGTAAATTTATACGATAAACGAACCATGCAAACAATTATAAATAAAAGTATAAGAAACAAAGTGAAGATAAATTACAGGGTGTGCCACCGGGTCAAGGTGACAGGCCGCCGGCTACCTGGCTGGCACTTTAGTAACATATGAAAACCATTAAAAATACAGGGTGATCCAGCCGGTCAGGTGGACCGGCTGCCGGCTACCCGGCTGGACCATAAGTCATATGAGAAAAAGAAGGAAAGATAGGGGTGTGTATCAGCCGACTGCTGACCTGCTGCCGGTCGGCCGGCTGAGACTTACATAACACCAATATACTTCGAAAATGCCAATTTCAAGTCAGCCACGTCCCAGCCGGTCAACTGACCAGCAGACGGTCGGCCGGCTGGGAGCACATATGCACGAAAATCACCTCTTTAACCCAATAATCATCAACAACATCAACAAACATCAACTATCATGAACTAACACAATTTCCATAATTTCACATCCAATTCCAACACATATCCTAGCATCAAACTATATCAAGTACCTAATAAATGTCACTAGACATTTAGTAAACATCAACTAAGGCATATAAAACACGTAATGATATCGAGTAACTCTTCACCATTACCTTTTTGCGTCTCCAATCCTCGTCTAGGTCCTCCTCTACTAGGTAGTAATCTTTGTCGAGGTCTTGAAGGTCTCCACCTACAATTAAACAACAAAAGATGAATATAATTCACCTTTGAGAAAGACGGATAAATTGAAAGATGAGAAAGACGGTAGTTTTATTACCAATTAAGATAGAGGACGATAAGAGTGGAAGATTATGACGAAAATTAGCGGATTTGAGTAAGTAATGAAGGAGTAGTGACGATTTTGAGCTTGATCAAAAATGGGGTAACTCACACGGAATTTGAGCTTTTTGAGGAAGAAGGAGTAAGTGGAAAATAATTAGGGAGTTAGGGTTTAAGGGTGATATAAGGTGAGTAAGTGGAAAAATATGGAAAAAGCCCAAAAGCGGCTTAAGGCGTAACTCACACGAAATTTTGAGTAAAGTCCGAATACGAACTCGGATTTGCTAAATTAGACACGGGAAACTAAGTTCTAGACTAAATCTAAAATTTCGCTGAAAAGTATCCGTATAATATTTTTAATATAAAAATAGGGTACATTTGCGGGTGTTACAATCACCCCACGTTTTAAAATGTTTCGCCCTCGAAACTTGAGCAAAAGAAAGATACCTCAATTGAATAGGCTTGAGTATTTAATACGCATAGCAGCTTCCGGTTTCCACGTCTCCTCTTCAACATTAGCACATCTCCACAAAATTTTCACTAAGGGCACCACTTTACTTCTCAACTTCTTATCCTTGCGATCTAGAATGCGGATTGGCTTTTCTTCAAAGGACAAATTCGGTTCTAGCTTGGGAAATTCGACTTGAAAAATATGACTTGGGTCACTAATATACTTCCTAAGTTGAGAAAGATGGAAGACATCATGCACTTTGATCAAATTCGGGGGTAAGTCCAACTTGTAAGCTACGACACCAATTCTTTTTACAATATCAAAGGGTCCAATGTATTTCGGGCTCAATTTTCCCTTTACACCAAATATTTTAACACCCTTAATCGGAGATACTTTCAAGAACACTTTATCTCCAACTTCAAACTCTAACGGTCTTCTTCGGACATCGGCATAAGATTTTTGTCGGTCTTGAGCAACTTTCATCCTATCACGGATGACCTTCACATGATCAATAGTCTCAACAAGAACATCGAGACCTAAGTCACGAACATCACTCAATTGATCCCAACAAATAGGACTTCGGCATTTTCTTCCATAGAGAGCTTCGTAAGGAGCCATCTTGATCGAGGCATGATAACTATTGTTGTAAGAAAACTCCACTAACGGTAGACGCTTTTCCCAATTAGATTGGAAGTCGAGTGCACAAGCCCTAAGTAAGTCTTCTAAAGTCTGAATAGTCCTCTCGGTCTGACCATCGGTAGCGGCATGGAATGCGGTACTCATCAACAACTTACTACCCATGGCTTCTTGCAAGGCCTTCCAAAATCTCGAACAAAACCTCGAATCTCGGTCGGATATGATCTCCTTGGGAACACCATGATATCTAACGATCTCATCAACATAGGCTTTGCCTAGTTTATCTAAACTCCAAGTCTCTTTGATTGGAATGAACCTAGCACTCTTGGTCAAACGATCAACAATAACCTAAACGACATCTTTACTTCCAACGGTTTTTGGCAAAGCCATGACAAAAATTGTAGAGTCTTATTGATTCAATACGAAAGAGGGGGGGGGGGGGTGAATTGAGTATAAAAAACTAGCCCCACTTTTTCGATTTATATGATAGATAATTAATTATTTGATCTTATGAATTAAAATCAATTAATTAATTAATCAAAGTAAGCGCGAATAACGAAATAACGAAAAGTAAAGAGATAAGAGAGAGGCACACGATTTTTGAAGTGGTTCAGTTTCACACGTTGAAACCTACGTCCACTATTCTCGATTAATAATTTTTAGTACCTTTCTACGGATTACAAAAATTACCAACCCACTCGTATAATCAACACTATGATTATAACTCAAGGTGAGTATCGCTAAATACTCTATACTATCTTACGCTAATAAGAAAGTACAATATAACTCACACAAATTCCCGTTAAAGAATTGTAAGCTTATAATGATGTACTATTATCCAATAACGTATTTCACTCAAGCGATTGATAATAATTGATGCACGACTCTTTTAAAAACAAACTCTAAAAATAATAAATATTTGCTCAAAGGTTTGCTTTAAAACGATTTTGGAAAATCAACACAAGTAAAATAGATGCCGTGTGATATGTTGTGTATTTCGTGTATCTGTCGTGTATTTTACAATTTCTATGTGAAGGAGTATTTATAGTAGAAGAATCATAGTAGATCTAAAACCCTAGTATAATATTTAATAAAGATACTTATCTTTCCATAAAATAATATTTGCTAATCTTTTAGAAATATCTTTATCTCAAAATATTATTTGGTTTATCTTATAGAAATATATTTATCTTGATATCTCAAAATATTGTTGTAAAGATATAGTAGAATCCTAGATTAGGTAAACTAAGGAAACAACCTATGGAGGCCGAAATCCTCTAGTTCACGAAACCCTAGGAGGCACGCAACCCTAGGTGGCACAATACTAGGTTTCCACGAAACCCTAGATGACTCCAACCCTAGGTGGGCTAATTAGGTTAACAACAAATTGAGATAGAATATATTAGAAACCCTAGGTAGCATGACAACCCATAAGTTGTATTACTAACCAATATAATCTCATAAATATATTCTCTGTTAAAAATAATTGATAAATATAAAAATAAAACTCTTTCGCTTTTGAAAACATTTCAAAACATTTTATTTCCAAAATCATGCATCAATATTTTATCATCCAAAGTCATAGACTAAAGCTATAACTTTTGAACATAAAATCTCTCGAATGGAATAGTTACCGAATGACGACCTATACTATCTAATCTTCACAAAGATCTTCAGTATACGGATCATCTCTTCATCTTGATCAGAAAGACCCTCCATCTCGAGTCTTGTGTAGATCTTGTTTGAAGCGATTTTCCTTAAAGTTATGCCTGGTTAGCTATAACTTCCAAGTTCACTTCCAAAGTTATTCCTGAAGTTGGTATAACTTTGTCTCACAAACTTTATCAAAGTTATGCCTAACTTTGATCTTTCTTCTCATAATTGTTGCTAGCTATAATAAGACTCAAGCACACAATTACACGCATATGATATATCGAGTAAAGCATATATTATTACGTAAACACATGTCATTATCAAAACTATGAAATTGGTCCAACAGTTATTAATTTAGCCTGCTGTAAACTTGACTGGGAGAGCATCTAGTTACTCCCGACTGATTGTCGACCCCCATTCTCAGGTTGAATTGGTTGCTGCTTGTCTGGATGTTGTGCTGGAGAGACTTGTGGCAAGAAGAATAATTTAATTAGGAATTTATTTAAGTTAAGGAATATTTATAATGTATTAGTTTAGTTTTGGATTTGAGTATCGATCCGGATTGGTCAGGTGTTTCCGCCACCTTGACCCTATTCATCTTTGTACTCTGATGGATTATTTATTATTAAGGTATTTCTTTTGTTTTAAAAATCCGGGTTGTTACACGGTATGTAAATCAACAAACAAATACTTACAAGTGACGGAATGCAATTCTAAATCCTAGCAACAATGAAATAGATATGCAACAATTGTCTAAACTAGCAGCACATAGGCAACACACAACAAGTTCCAAAAAGGAACATCCTCATCAACAATTTCCCGTCCTCCTCCATATTAATCGAAATGAAAGAAAAGAGCGGAAAAAGGAGAAAATAGTTGGAAAAAGTATACCAAGCGGTCTTCTATTCTCCTATTGTTTCAAATGCTCCATGTGTGCCTACATCACTTGTTAGACAAAAACATATATATACGATGCAATATTTTTGGTTTTCTTGAAGATTTTTCAATTTTTTTTTGAAGTTTTTGTTTGAAATACTCAACAAATAAAATAAATACAAAAATTTACAAATATGTACAAATGATATTTCCCTCCCCACACTTAGACCGGACATTGTCCCCAATGTCCAAGTTCTAGGAGGAGAATGAGAAGATCAATATAAGATGACATGATTTTGTTCTTTTTGAAAAAAATTATGAAAAATAAATAACATATTTTTGGTCTTTTCTAAAAAATGAATAACATTCAAATCTTATATTTGACGATATGTTACATAATTAAATTATAATGCAACCTAAATGAATGCAACTAGATGTCCTAATACAAGATATATTACAAGTAACTAAATGCATGCGAAAATTTAAAATGCATGACGGGATTTGGATTTAGGGATCATACTTGTCATTTTGGACTTTGAATTGGGAGCATGACTAACCTTCTTCACTCGGGCTCTCCACCGGACTCGGTGTTCCCCTCCTCTTCATCACGGATATAGTCATCCGTGGTCAAAGGCATGGAGGGCTCGCTCAAGAATGCACCACTCAAAGTTGGATCCTCAGCCACCACCGCCCCATCTCCCGTAATGAACACCTCCCTCGAATTGTTTGGAGGAGGCCCGTACCAATGGGTATCATGGCCCTCCTCGTGTGTAGCCGGGGTGGGAAGATGGTATCACTCCAATAATCTTGGATGACACGAATATCACCGTAGACTACAGAGCCGTCTTGGGTCGTATATCCTTCATCGGGAGGAAGGTAAAAGTGAGGGTGAAGGCCGGATGGGTGGTTGTATCCCCGTCTCATAAAATCATCATACATGGGGAATTGAGCCACCGATTGGTCATAGTAGACCCGATCAATCTACCGGTGAAGCTCTTGCCTATCCTCGACGGCCGCTTGAAGGGCCAAGTTCATATTCGCCATAAACTCAACAAGTGAGTCAGGAAGAGAATATGTTGGAGTAAGTGTCCTCCACAGTAGTGCATTTATATAATAAATCTCATTTGGAATATACGTGGCATGATTAGTATATTTTGATACTCCACGTCAGTTGATTAACGTAAATCGGTAACGCTTGGCTGACTAGAGTTTGACGTTATTGTCATATGACGGCGGTAATCAACTGATCCCTTTAGGTCACACCTATAGGATGAGACCCAAATAGAATACTAATTATTTGTATGCGATACAGTTTAATTAGAGCATTACATATATTTGATATGTACGTTTAGTTACGAGAGTTATTTATTGGAAATTGAGTTAAAAACTCATTCCACTTAAGTTTATTAGTCAATTATACGATAACTGACTGAATAAATTTTACGTCTTATTTTAATACGATTAAATAAGATTTAATTTAATGATTAATCGGTAATTCATTAAATTAGTTGAGGTTATGCATATATTTTGAGGTAGAGGTAATTAGTTAATTATATTTACAAGGAGTTGTAAAATAAATTAACTGGGCATTGTGGGACCCATTATATATTGATATAATGGTAAAATATTACTTAAAAGTTAAGTACATATTATTTATTAATTTGAGTCATATAATTGTTATATGATCAAATTGGCACTTAATTATACAAGATAATTAAACATATGATTATAAGTATTTGTGGGACAAATATAAAAAATCAAAATGAACTACATTTCACCATGTGGACCGAAATTGTAGTGGAAAAACCACAATGATGATTGTTCATTACTTGTATCATACTACAACATGTTGATTATGACAAGTTATGACATGATCATGATCATTATACAATCCCATACACTACCATTATGCATGTGAATAAAATAAGAAGATAATCACCCATTTTGGGGCTCAAAAGTGCCGGCCATAGTGCCATAAAATGAGCATTTTGTTGCTCATTTTTCTACTTGACTTGATTCTTCATTTTTCACATCTTCTCACTAAAACCTTCTATATCTCTCTAAACACTCATATACTCTAATATTCTTAACCTATTACTAGTGTAGTAATACAAAAATATTAGTAGTATTATGTCTTGCTTATTATCTAGTTAATAATAAGTTAAGATTATTTTGGGTTTAATCTTGGGTGCAACAAGAAGGAGGCCTTCTACTTTGGAGGTTGTTTTATGGAGGATCATCCATTATTTTCATGCTCAAGAACAATAAGAAAAGAGTTTCTTATTGTGCCCATTTTGCCGAAATTTTCCAATGTAAGAAAATTTCATCTTATCTTTATATTTAGGGTAAATTGATAACTTATACCTTATATAATTCACTTTTTCAAAACTTATACCTAAAATAACTTTCTTTTAAAACTTATACCAAAAATCCAACAATTTTCCAAATTTACTACCAAATCTGAAAAACAGACACAAGTAGACGGTTTTACCCTCACTAATTAACCCATCACCATTCACCACCCTTTCTATGCATCATTAATCCCAACCTCTCTCATTCAACACATAAACCCCACCACCATCACCACGATCAACCTTCTTCCCCATGCCTGCACCACCACCGGTACCACCGTATTTGCCCTCCCGCTGGCGGGTCTTTCTATTACCGCCCCATTAAACACCTAAAATTAACCCACCACCTCCCCAAGCACAAACACGCATGCAACACTCACCTGACACCCACACTACAAACCCAAATCACAACTACTACCATTTGAAGCTCCCACCAACAATCAACATTATTGTAGTGGGATATTCTAAATGTGCATATGTACAAGGTTGATTAAATGAAAGTTTTGAATGATATTCATTGTCTCCTTTTAAGATTAAAATTCTAGCAAACAAAGCATACACATTTGATACCATCCTCCTCCATAACAAAATTCTCTATTTTTATTCCCCAACCACCATTAATACAAGTTTCACACCGAAATTGAGTTCGGAAATGGAGAATCAAGCTCCACGAGCATTATGGCTGCCTAAAACAAAGCACCACCAATTTCTACTTACCTTGCTCTTTGTCTCCACCAACACCAATTGAACCACCGCGCGCTCAACAGAATCGAACACAACAACAACATTGTATTCAATTTCGATTATGTGTTGCTATCAAAAAGGAGATCTGGTTTTGAGTGTGAATTAGGGGTTTTTGGTGGTGCAGGGAGGGTTTTCATAGCTATGGGTGGTGGTTGGGTTTGGGGTTTCAACGGGATATATGGTGATGCTTAAAGAGATGCCGCCGGAAAGATAAGTTCGACAACGCCGTCATAAAAGCACTTGCGGTGGCATTCAGAAACCAGTGGTGGTGCCGCCAAGAGGAAGAAGAGATTGGTGGTGGCAGTGATGTGCTGGATTAGGGGGTTAATGGGTTGATGTGGTGGGGATGGGTCAATGTGATGGGTAAGTAAGGTAAAATGGTCTATTTGTTATATTTGGTATTAAGTATAAAAGAAATTTTGATTTTTGGTATAACTTTTGAAAGAAAATTATTTTAGGTATAAGTTTTGAAAAAGTGAATTATATAAGGTATAAGTTATCAATTTACCCTTATATTTATGCCTTTATATTTGCATGCATGATAACTAGATCCTAAATCATTAAGTTAATATAATTTAATGAACTAATTAGAGGAGTCTAATTAAAGGTCTAGGACTTTCATGTGGTATCAGAGCTCAATTGTTACATGCATGTTGATTTTAAGCATTAAAATCGAGTTATACGATAACTTGGGTAAAATTGAAAATTTGTGTTAAAAATTGGTTTGCACGAAATTTTTGATTTGCATGCATACCTACTGACCTCAAAATGGTTGTGGTCAAATTTGGTGATTTTATGGATTAATTTGCTATTTATTTTTATTTATGGCCTTTAAATCATGTTAATATGCATGTTTTATGTTAAAAGTTAACTAAAAATAGTTTCATGTTGATTCTGGCCATGAAATTTTGATATGATCTCACATGCATGTTGTACATACTGTATGTAAAGTTTCGTGTCTTTTAAGTAACTTTTGCATGATGATTGATTTTTATAAGATAAAAGTCAATAAAGTGAGATTATTATGATCATAAAAATGAAACGTCCTTTTCTGGTCTTGAAAATTTTTGGTACATTTTATAATCTGATTTATATCACCTTGGTGAAATTTTATAATTTGTTTCACTATTTTACTATATTTAATGGTTTTTATTTGATAAAACCGTTGAATATTAAGTTATTTGTTCATAAAATTTATTCAAAATTTTTTGGGAAAATGTTTCTGATTTTTAGAGTTCCTGGAAATGTTCCAGAATGTAAAAAAATTTTTGTTTCAATTTTTTATGATTTTTATATTTTATTTTGGGTTTATTTCATAAATGTTATGATTAAACCTCTATATTTAGCAAATACGATCAATTCGAACTAATTAAATACAAACAAAGTTAGTGGGGACTAATTTTGAGTTCTAAATCAGTTTATATAATTATTTTGAGCTTAAATATGATTTAAGAGTTGATGATTGATTTTTAATGGTTAAAAATCGATAAAATCCATAAAAACGAGCTAGAATGAGCATGATAAGTATTTAGGGCGATTTTGGCTTGATTTTTACAGCATTTTATTTATGTTGTTATTTTTGAATGAATGAATGTCATTTATTTAATTTTTAATGCAAGTTGTACCTAGTATGGCCTAGATTATTTTAATTGGTATTACCCGTAATGTAAGGGAATACCGATTCGGTTGTAATTTTATTTGCGGTCTCGTATCGCCGTTTGTAATAATTTAATTTCATTTTTAGATCAAATGTATAATAGGAATTTTTATTTGTATATTTTTGAAATTAATTATTATAAAGACGGAGATTCCCGAAGTCGGTGTTCCAATAGACGGTGCCATGAAGAGGCAAGGGGCCAAGGAGTTGGTTTCCGATTTTGTAATCTACTAGTTAATTAGATTAGCTAGGTGGCCATACTAGGATTTATTATTTGCTTGCTTTATTTTTCCGCTCATGTCAAAATCGCCAACATGCATCTTCATTTCTCGATTGTCAATTCAAAGTTATTCAAAATTCACCGACTTAGTTCGCTTATAGGGAATTAATAATAAAATTGACAAGACCT
Source organism: Heliosperma pusillum (assembly GCA_022085475.1). Classification (NCBI taxonomy): domain Eukaryota; kingdom Viridiplantae; phylum Streptophyta; class Magnoliopsida; order Caryophyllales; family Caryophyllaceae; genus Heliosperma; species Heliosperma pusillum. Next base: position 26,124 of record JAIUZE010002944.1, on the reverse strand, counting down.
CTCACATAACTTTAAAAAAATTGAGATTTAGCCTTACCAATTGAAGCACCTATGAACCCCGTGTTCATTAGGGCTACCACGCTCGTGGTCCCTTTTTACCTCGGGTAAGTAGGGTGATGCGATCACAAGCCAAAATTGGATTGGACTCAACGAGATAAGCGTTATCTTGGGACTAGGAGATGGATTTAGTTGAAATTCGTCAACCAAGAGTTCTAAGTGTAGAATTAGTCAAGTATTGACTTACCATTTTTTGATAAAGGTAGCATGCGATGACTACTTTTGTCTAAAGATGGGTCTTGGAATCACTTATGTAATTTCGTGAGGGGTCATTATATGAGTGACTTGTTAAAATTGTTTTACAAGTGAATTATGTATAAGCAATGAATGTTTATTTTTCGTTGATAATTATTTTTATTCGCGCAATGACAATTATTTTTCTTCTATGAACTTGTAAATCCGTTCAATCGTGGAAAAGGTTTCCATTATTTTATACGGTAGTATATTGATTGCGATCTTCGTTTAAACCACCGTAGCTAAAGACAAAATGAATTTTATCTTTTGATCCTCATATTCAACATTGAAAATGTCTCTTATGAAGAGTAAATGAATAAGTCACACTTAGTCAAAAGCGTTTTTGAATATTTAGTGACGCCTTCTTATAACAATGGTACATCAAATTTTTGCTCCAAAGAAAATATTTGTATTTTGGTATGTCGTCATTATGCTCCTTATCGAGGCTTCCCTCAAAAGAGCCCAAATCAGTTGGGATGACTAGGTTAATCGATTTATTTGAAATCGTGAACAACCAAATACCGTAGTCACTTCATGAAAGGTTTATACTTTTGAAGGTAAAACCATGAATGAAATGAAGAATAGTCTTCACAATAATTCCAATATATTTGTCTCATTAGAGATTCATGAAAGTGAGTGGGAGCACTAAGAATGATGTTTATATTCTTAATTGTTAAGACGAGGTTCAAGAGTAGGTTGGCTCGACTTTGACACAAGGCAAGGGAAAAAGGCAAGACTATTTTGAATAGTAAAGTCAAAACCCAATCAAGGTGTCAAACCCAACTTTTGACGATTCTATTTTACAGTGTAGGACACAAGAAAAGAATCTACCCAAAGTTTTCTAAAGAGTTAGAAATTGGGTGTACTATTTTCACCCATAATATCTATATGATCGACATTTATTTTGCTAAATGCAATTTTTGGGTATTAGATACCTATTATGGTTTTCATCAATGTATTCAATGCATATAATAATGATTCGTGCGACGACTAACCATAATTAAATGTCGACCTACAAGGGAATTATAACTATTGTAGTTTTATTTCAATAGAGACATATAAAAGTTATAATGTGATCAATCTAGTTTTGGATTTAGAGGTATACTTTAATAAACGTTATTATGTACATAACCTCTAAATAAAGAATATAGTATCCACTTTTGTGTACGACACAAGTGTTTCACTTTTGTGAATAGAACAAACGTTGTATCTTTTATGCCTATACTTGGTCAATGGTTATCCCATACCAATCAAAGGTAATTATATTCTTGACCTAAACTAGTAATTACTTGTCATATAGATTGTAAAGGCTTAAAATTGGTGACCCTAATCTAATCTTAATTCTGGATTGTGTAGCACATTAAGAGGCTAGTATTGACAACTATGCCTAAACCATCTGATTTTGAATCTTATGGTGTGTGCGAATCTTGTATTCAAGGCAAGATGATTCGTGCCCTTTTGTTAAAAAGGAAATCGAACTAGTGAGTTATTGGCCCTATTACATAAGAATATGCGTGGACCAATAACAAACACAACTAGAGATGGTTATGACTATTTCACTTTTATTTACCAACGATTTAAGTAGATATCATGTTTGATTCTACTTAATGAGGTGCTATGAGAAATCTTTGAAAAGTTCAAAGAGCTTCAATGTGAAGTAGTTAATTACCAAGAGTATTAGATGAGGACTTACGAGTAAATCGTAACTATAAATATCTAAGTATTGACTTTGATTTTCACCAAAAGTGTTGTGAAATAGTTTCACGAGTTAACTTCTCTAACACACTTTATTAGATAAGGTGTTGTTGAATAGAGAAATAGAACCTTATACGATATGGTTTTGTCTTTGTCAAGTCAAAATGAGCCATTTGACAAACCTTGGGATCTTAATAATTTTGTCTGCTATTTCTTTTCCCACCATATTAAAACACATTAAAACAGTCTGATTTCATTCCATATACGATATGGGTAGGTAGCGTACCTAATTTATAAGTTATTTGAATGAAACAAGTGCTCAATAATCCCACATTGACCACGAGAACAAATCGTTTGTGACTCGTGATGCTGTCTTTCAATAAAAATACGATTATTTCTTGATAAGACAGAGTGGGAGAAAATGTTTCAAGAGCCACAAACTGAGCATATGGTCCGGAAAAAGTTTTCCTCATTACTTGTTCAGTAGTTGTTTCTTCGGAACCTAGGAGGTCAGGTGGAATTTTATCGCTCCTTTATAGTGATGAATTCTAATATGCGACTTATAAAAGACTGTTTTTAGTCCCAACTTCTTGATATGGCTTAGAGTCATACGATTCGTAATGGACTCCATGCATGATGGTCAGGTATGTGACCTGATAAATTTTACTTGAAGAAGTACGACCTCTTCAATGTAAATTGATTTTTAAAGATCGAAATTTGCATGGATAAACATTACAATGTTTTCAAAGATAAATGGGTACGCAAAGAGTTTTTGCACTAACCTTAATTCTTCGATCCATTTGAATATACTTAGCGATTACAGCATATCATAATAGTATGATGTCAATTGGATCTCAAGGACCACCTTCTTGAATACGATTCTAGAAGAGGTAGTATATTTTATATTCACCTGTGGGTTCGTAGATCCTAACTATCCTAAGTTAATTTGCAAGCTTAAGAGGATGTCTTAAGTAATCACTAAAGAGTTGGAATTAGTGTGTCAATCATGTCATAAAATATTTCTCGATATCTCGAGGAATTATTTTTATACATGAAGTTTAGTGGGAGTAATATGGTTTTCATCAGTCTTATATGTGGAGACATATTGATCATTTTAGATGATGGAAGATTTTGGAGAAGTAGAATACATCTTTTAGATATCTGGATTTATGGAGATAAATCTAAAAGGATATTAGCATTAAGTCAAAATTCTTATATTGATAAGATCTTTGACTAGTTCAAGGAAGTTGAACACATGATAATTGATTCCTTTTACTTCCGCTGCGGGATCAATTATATACGCTGTGATGTATACTCAATTCGACATTTCGCATGCTTTGAGCATGATGAATCATTTGCAATCAAATCCAAGTGAAAGTCACTTGATAGCCATAATGAACATCCTTAGTACTTGCGAAGGACAAAAGATATGTTCCATGTGTTTGGAGTTTAAAATGAGTTGCGTGTAAGGGTTACACAGACTTCAGTTTCCAAACTGATCAAAGTGATTTGATATCACGAGTTGGCTGTGTTTTATAGAAGATTTATCTGTTGGAAGAGTTCCAAGCAGAAAAGACTATTGGAAAGGTTCCAAGTAGGAATGACATTTTCAAATATTAATGTCATGTATCCGCTGGAAGTGTTCTAGGCAATTTATCATTGCGGATTTCACAACGGAAATGGAGTACATTGCGTCATATGATGATGCATATGAAAGTAGCTTGGATTCGACAGTATTGGAGGGACTAGAAGTAGTTCGATGTATATCCTATCCCATTATACTGGTAAAACAGTGGGAGCCACCTTTAGGACAAGAGTCCTAAGTCTAGATTCAAACCTAGACACGTACTCAGAAAGTTTTATGTAATATGATATAACGTAGACAAAGAGAAATAGCAATCAGAACGATGGGAAAGATGCAAGTATTGCTAATCCATTAGCCATGCCTTTTGCAGGCTGAACATGATAGTCATGTCATTTCAATGGAGATTGAAATATGTACCTGAATTGCTGGAGATTATGAGATATGAAATTATTGATAGCGTATCATTTTTTCCAAATATTAGATAATCGCATTCATTGTTAGAGTTTATTAAAAACTTCTTATTTAGTTTGATTAAATTTTAATACTTTGTTTATTCGAATTGGTTGAAAGAAAAGTTGAACCCAATTCAAGTGAACAGGATGAACTTAGTGTTTTGTCCCTAGTCACTCATTTGAGGTGACGTCTCGAAGTGACTAGATTGTAAGTCGATCGATGGTTGATTCAACACCATGGGGTCATGGAGATGACTGGTCGTTTACATAGACAGACTGTGGAGACACTCTGTCGGGCAGTGACCATAATAGAGTCCCTTATCAAAATTGTTGAAGCCTGGTCGTGGCGGGGATTTCTATTATATTCCTATGAGTCGATTCTTTAGACTGGCGACTATTTACCTGAGTCGGTGTATTTTCCGATTGACTTTGGTTTTTGTCCTAGGTCGTGCCGTGAAAGGAGGCCGATGGGCATCTACTGGGTCATGGTGATTTGCATTATACAGTGTAAGTTGGGTCAACATGAATTGTCCACCCACGTTGGGTATTAACATCTTTGGGCCACTCGAGGAGTAGTGACTGGAAATGCGTGGCCACGCTCGGAAGAGATCTATGGTAGATTTTCCGGTCAGACAATTACTCTCCAGATCGAGAAAACCACTTCTATTTAAATTTTTTCAATTGCAATGCGACCTGTAATACAACCTTGCAATGATGGGAGGATGTGACGCAAAAGAGACAATAAATCGGTAGCACACACTTGTCGAGACCAGTGGAGAAATGGTAGGAGGAGGAGTCCCTCCGCAATAGTGTTGCTACATGCACAACTTGTATCGGACAGTGGGAGATTGTTTGGAGTAAGTGTCTCCAAATAGTGCATTTATATAATAAATCTCATTTGGAATATACGTGGCATGATTAGTATATTTTGATACTCCACGTCAGTTGATTAACGTAAATCGGTAACGCTTGGCTGACTAGAGTTTGACGTTATTGTCGTATGACGGCGGTAATCAACTGATCCCTTTAGGTCACACCTATAGGATGAGACCCAAATAGAATACTAATTATTTGTATACGATACAGTTTAATTAGAGCATTACATATATTTGATATGTACGTTTAGTTACGAGAGTTATTTATTGGAAATTGAGTTAGGAACTCATTCCACTTAAGTTTATTAGTCAATTATACGATAACTGACTGAATAAATTTTACGTCTTATTTTAATACGATTAAATAAGATTTTAATTTAGTGATTAATCGTTAATTCATTAAATAGTTGAGGTTATGCATATATTTTGAGGTAGAGGTAATTAGTTAATTATATTTACAAGGAGTTGTAAAATAAATTAACTGGGCATTGTGGGACCCATTATATATTGATATAATGGTAAAATATTACTTAAAAGTTAAGTACATATTATTTATTAATTTGAGTCATATAATTGTTATATGATCAAATTGACACTTAATTATACAAGATAATTAAACATATGATTATAAGTATTTGTGGGACAAATATCAAAAATCAAAATGGACTACATTTCACCATGTGGACCGAAATTGTAGTGGAAAAAACACAATGATGATTGTTCATTACTTGTATCATACTACAACATGTTGATTATGACAAGTTATGACATGATCATGATCATTATACAATCCCATACACTACCATTATGCATGTGAATAAAATAAGAAGATAATCACCCATTTTGGGGCTCAAAAGTGCCGGCCATAGTGCCATAAAATGAGCATTTTGTTGCTCATTTTTCTACTTGACTTGATTCTTCATTTTTCACATCTTCTCACTAAAACCTCCTATATCTCTCTAAACACTCATATACTCTAATATTCTTAACCTATTACTAGTGTAGTAATACAAAAATATTAGTAGTATTATGTCTTGCTTATTATCTAGTTAATAATAAGTTAAGATTATTTTGGGTTTAATCTTGGGTGCAACAAGAAGGAGGCCTTCTACTTTGGAGGTTCTTTTATGGAAGATCATCCATTATTTTCATGCTCAAGAACAATAAGAAAAGAGTTTCTTATTGTGCCCATTTTGCCGAAATTTTCCAATGTAAGAAAATTTCATCTTATCTTTATATTTATGCCTTTATATTTGCATGCATGATAACTAGATCCTAAATCATTAAGTTAATATAATTTAATGAACTAATTAGAGGAGTCTAATTAAAGGTCTAGGACTTTCAGAATATTGTTGCGGAGGTTGGCTAGAAGAGCTTTGGCCTTGTTAAAAGTCCCCAAAAGAGAAGTTTCCGGATTTGAAGAAGGGTGGTGGTTGGTTGTATTGTAAGGAGGAGGTAGTCGGCATTTGTCGATCATGGCCAAAAACTCGGGGGGGTTCGGTTGTGTCGGTTTCTTGTTCCGGTTCCGCCTCAATTTCGAGAAGGTAATGAGGAGAATCCCTCACGATCTTCATCTTTGGTGCATTAGGAAGCGGCACCAAATTTATTTCTACCCCGTTCACCTTGACTTGCCAATAGTTTTTGTCGTCCACGGGGTGGTTCTTAATCCATTTCAAGGAGTGTTGGATATAATCCGCGGTCAAGTAAGTATCCCCCGGGAAAAATTTAATGCCGGGAAAGTCCGGATGAGGCATTTGGCAAGGTAGGTTATAATGCCACCCACCACTATCGCCGAGGTACCCGCTGGTGAGTTGCTAAGACGATAATACAAGTGTAGGGACATATGATGAGCTATACAAGCTTTGAATGTATGGGGTCGGGTGAAGAGGTAGGACCCTATAATTTCGAGGTCCGGGGTTTGAAACTTATGCGACTCTTCCCGCCCAAAAACCGTAAAACCCATAAACCGATGCCAAATGCGGATAGCGGCATTGTGAACCGCATTGGCTGGTCTCTTTACCACCTTCGCCTCATCAATTCCCGAGATAGCTTTCCAAACCCTCCCCAAGTCATAGTCCTCCGGGGGTTTATGGGAGGGGGTCGGGTCAAGATCGAAGTGCCTGGAAAATTCCTCAAGGGAGAGGTCATAATCCCGGTTGAGAAGCCGGAATTGCAAGGAAGCTACCTTAAAGTTTTGATGCTTGAAAATTTTTAGGGAGCTAAAAAAGTCCCAAGTAAGGCGGGGGGAGGTCTTTTCATGGATGTCGTACATCCTTTTCATACCCACCCCGATAAAAATATCAAAAGTAATCTTGTCTAACCCTAAGGCTCGCATAGAGGCACGATGAATGAAACGAGTGTTATGGAGGGGGCGATTTTTGAACAAAATTGAATTTACCTTTTTGAGGTACGGAGGCAAATTCGAGTCTCGGAAAGTTGGGGTCAAGACCCGTGTCGTTGGCCGCTTTTGCCATTGATTCCGCTTGGACACTAGCTAGCTCCCCACTCCTCGCTCTCTTTCTTGTCGTTGCCATGGCTAAAAAGATCAAGGGTTAAGACTCCAGGTGTGTAGTGAAGGTAAGAAGGGAGTTGTGGTGATTTTTGGAGGATTTAGTGAGAGGAAATTTTAGAGGGAGAAGTGAAAATTTAAGAAAATGAAGTAGAGTAGAAGGAAAGAATAGGTTGTGTGTGTTTAAGCTCGGTCAGGGGGTCCCAGCCGATCATGGGACCGGCCGCCGGGTACCCGGCTGGGACTTCTTGCCTTTGAAGATTTTTTGGTTTTTTTTGCTTTCACTTCAGGGGGTCCGAGCCGGTGTAACACCCCGTGTTTTATAATAATTTCATTCGGAAATTTATTTATTAAATTAATTATTTTGCGAGTTTAATTATTTAATGCATATTTAACGCTTGCGATCTCAATTTTGTTATTTCCCATTTTTACCTAATTTGGATAGGTTAAAATGCCCGTGCGCGATTGTACTATTTTAATTTAATAGCTACTTCTCTTATATCCATTTTCCAAGCGTTTTAATTATATTAAATCCGATTTGTAATTGGATATTCCATCTTGTGAGCTAATGGGTCAAAAGCCCACTTAAACGCTTTCATAAATAGAAAACCCTAACCAAGCAAGCAAGTTACTCAATCTTTTTTTACGTTCCTCCCTCCGCTGCACCGTGCTTCCTTTCTTCCTCTTTTGTTATTTTCTCTCTTTGACTCCATTGTTATGCAACTTTCTTCATCGAAAACAAATATAAATTATATATTTACAATCCTGGCTCTTACCTCTACAATATATTCTAGGGTTATTTGATGACAATAATACAACCTATTGCACATCCGCTTAAAATAATACAACCTATTACCTACTCTAACATTTAATAATGTTTAGTTTGATGGAAAGGCAACCTGTTAAACAGGTTACCTTAGGTCTTACCTTACCCATAATTTATTTCTTTCCTACTCTTTCTTCTTCCTGCTCCTTCTCCTTCCTTTACTCTTCCTGCTCATCAATTTTCACCTTCTCAATTTGAAGCTTGGTTCATCCGCCATTGTTGCGCAACAAATGGATAAGGTAATTGTTGATTTCTTTGATTTCATTTTTTTTGTTTCCTTGCTCCAGTACCTTTATTTTGTGATCTTATTTCATTTGATTTCCTTTTTTTTTACTTATTTCATTTAATTGTTGATTTACTTGATTTCACTTTGCTGTTGATTTTATTAATTGCATGAAATGCTGGTTTGTTTTATTTCATTTGTTGATTGATTTCTTGTTGATTTTATTGATTGCATAAAATTCCCCTTTTGAATGATTCCTGATAAATGTGTAGGATAAACATTGGGATACTGTTACTCTGAAATTATGGTATGGGGGGTCATTTACAAGGAATGAGTTAGGGCTTGTGTATACGGGTAGGATATTTAGGACTAATGCTGTTGATCCTGATGAATTTGGGTGGTTTAGTTTGTTGGAAGAGTGTGAGCTTTGTGGTAAATTTACTAGGAATGTAGATGCCATATTTTTCATGAATCCAGATATTGGATTGCAGAGGGTAGTGGATGATTCTGGTGCTCAGGTCATGGCTAAAATGGCTGTGCAAGACAGAGCAGTTGATTGCTACATTGTTTTTTCTGGTGATATAGCACATTTATTGGATTTGGTTAAGGAAGAAGGAAATGCAAAGTCAATAGTTAATTGTGCTAGAAAGTTGACCCCTAGAAGAAAAGTTGACACTATAAGGAAGAGTACAAATGTGGTTGAGAATATGGGACCACTTCTCACCAAAGAAAGCATTGATTATTTTGAGAAAACAACAAAAGAAGACAAAACTGTCTCTTAGACCCCTACCAAAGAAACCCCAAGAGAATCTCATCCAGAAACTACCCAAGAAGGCAGCCTAGTTACTACATTATTTCAAAAAAGAGCCTCTCCCAAATTTTCCCCCAAACAACCAACTGTTGAATCAACTTATGATTTAAATGATGTAAGGATAGCTGATTTATTCAATACATATGAGGAAGAATCAGATTTGGCATGTATTATTGGCAATAAAGACAATGAGACAGATTGTTTAAGTGATGATGAAGACCCTGGTTATGTCCCTAGTGAGGAAAGTGTGAGTGATGATGATGATGATGGCAGTGAAGTGGAGTTAGTGAATGAGGATAATATTGAAGTTGAGGATTTGAATGAAGTGGAGGAGAACTTTATTGAGGAGCAACTTCAGTCAGATAATGATTCAGAGGATGATGAGGCAAAAGAAGCTAGGAAAAGGGTTAAAGAATAGAATGTAAAGGCTCTTCAAATAGCTAAACAATTGCAATTAGAAGCCTCTTCCATACAATTGCCTGGTCAGGAATCTTTGCAGGGCGTGGGGTTACAACAGAAATTAGTAAGAAAGATGGAGCTGTGAGTGACTATGACCAAAGTGGTGATGAAGAGCATACACCTGGTGAGAGTGATGATGATAACATACCTGGGAAAAGAAGGAGGTCTCTAGTGCCTATTGTGAATGAGAGGACTGGTTTTAACAAGTTAAGGTGGTGTGTGGGAATCAAATTCCCTAGTAGAGAACTATTTAGGGATTGTGTTGCCAGGTATGCCATTGCACAAGGCAGAAACTTAACATTTGTTTTAAGTGATAAGATTAGGGGCAAGAAACTAGGGGTCAAGTGTAAGCAAGGCTGTTCCTTTAAGTTGTATGGTAGCTGGGATAACAAGTTGGCCTGTTTTATGGTTAAGTTAGTCAACCCTGCACATAACTGCCAGAGAACCATGGAGAACAACAGGCAGTTGAAGTCTAGCTGGGTTGCCAAACAGTTACTTGATGTTTTTAAGGCAAGACCATATTGGCCTTCAGCTGACATTATAGAGACTGTTAGAAGGGCTTATAAGGTCATTGTTAAGAAGGACTTTGCCTACAAGGTCAAATACAGAGCTCATAAATTACTTCATGGATCTATGAAAGAACATTACAGCAAAGTGAGAAGTTATTTGAAAGCTCTTGAAAAAGAATACCCTGGGAGTGTGTTTAATTTGACAACAAATCCTATTGTGCCAAGTTCAGTTCCAGTTTTTCATAGGTTATTCATTTGCTTTAATGCTTTAAAGCAAGGGTGGCTTGAAGGTTGTAGAAAAATTTTGTGTGTGGATGCTTGTTTTCTAAAAACATTTCTTGGGGGACAGTTGATAAGTGCAATTGGGAGGGATGGTAATGACCAGATGTACCCATTGGCTTGGGGAGTTTTAGAAGGGGAAAATAATGATAGTTATCAATGGTTTTTCAAAGAGTTAAAGAAGGCTACTGGGGAGGCAGATGGTGATGGTTGGACCATTATTTCAGATGAACATCAGGTATTTCCCAAGCCTATTTTCAATCCTCTTTTGTAACTGTTTTTAATCCTATTTAGAATACTCTTTTCAATCCTCTTTTGTATCTGTTATTAATCCTATTTGGAATACTCTTTTTAATCCTATTTCCAATCCTATTTTGTAGAATATCATTACAATGGTTGCACAAGAATTTCCCAAGGCAGAACATCGAAGATGTGCCAGGCACATTTTTGCTAACTGGCATAAATCTTTCAAGGGAGAGGAAATGAAGATCCATTTCTGGAATTGTGCCAAAGCTTATAACCAAGCTGACTTTGATGAAGCAGTTTCAGCTATGAGGGAGGTCGATCCAAGGGCAACAACATCATTTCTTGCATGTAATCCAAGCCTCTTTTGTAGGGCTTTCATTGACACAAGGACAACTAACAATGTAATTGTCAATAACATGGCAGAAACCTTCAATGCATATATTATCAATGCAAGAACAAAGCATCTGATATATATGCTTGAAGATATTAGGACAATGTTAATGCAAAGGTTAGTGAAAAAAAAAAAGAGATGGAGGAGTCAACTACCCTTATCTGCCCTAATATTCAGGCCATTTTAGACAAGGAGAAAGAAAAGGCAGCCTATTGCACTGCTTTGTTATCCAACCCTACTCAGTTCCAGGTAAAGGATGGACTCGATGAGGTGAGGGTTGACTTGGAAGCTAAATCATGTACTTGCAGGAAATGGGATGTAACTGGCATTCCATGTGCCCATGGTGTTGCAGCCATCTTTGAGATACATGCAGTTGCTGAAGACTATGTCCACACAATATATAAGATAGAGGCATGTCTTAGGGCATATAGCAAGTCAATATCCCCATTTGCTGGAGAAAGACATTAGCCAAGGGTGGATCAGCTCATGATTCCTCCACCTATCAAAGTTGGACCTGGAAGACCAAGGAAAAAGAGAAGAAGAGATCCTCATGAGGATCCTAAGAAGAGTGGAAGGCTGACCAAACATGCACTGGAGATGACTTGCTCTGTGTGTAAGTCAAAAGAGCACAATAAGAGGAAATGTCCACATAAGGACAGGGTTATACCACCACCTCCTAAGAGAGGAAGAGGCAGACCTAGGCTCGTTAATGTTGGTGTTAGGGAAAACATTGCTTCAAGCTCTCAAGGCCATCATGATGCAACTGCCCAACCAACTAGGACAGGGAGGGGTGGCAGGGTTATAAGAGGAGGTAGGGGTGCTGCTAGAGGAGGCAACAGAGGTGGTAGAAGAGGAGGCACTCTAGGTGGCAGGGTAAGATAATTAACAGTATTGTCTTCCTAGATGTAAATGACAAATGGGTAAGATAATAAAACCAATTCAGTTACTGACGAGACTAATTCTATTGTGCAGGCTCCTCAAGGAATGGGCGTGCTAATTGATAATGAAGGGAATGCATTCACAAATATGCCAGGCAATCATCATGGTCCAAGAAGCATTTTAACACCTCTGAACAGCCAACAAGACAACCAAGTTTCATCAAATCAACAACAAAACTAGGAGCATGTTGTCACTTTAAGAAGAATTTGTGTTTTGAATTAACTTTGAACAAATGTCTTCTAATGTTTGTATTTCATCTACTTTATGAATGTAATTGAACAAGTTTGAACAAGTATGAATGTAATGGAACCAACTTGAAGATTTTTCAAAGACAAGATATATATAAATTAAAGATTTGGTTCATTACAACAAAATAAGTGTCAATACATGATTTCTTAGTACAACAAAATCATTGTCATACAATGATCTTCAAAATCAAACATACGGCAAAAAAAATCCAAGAGTAAACTAAACATTTCATTGCTAATTTCTCTCCTAAACAATGTCTCCTTAATTCATTTATTAACTCCACCATCTCTTTTTTCAATTTCTAATTCTTCATCTTCAATTTGTTAATCTTCACTTCAGGATACTTCATGTGCAACAATTCACCGTCCTATTTCAACTCAAAATACCCACAACTATTATGCTATAAAATAGGACAAATACATACATAGGGTTATTTGTCAATTAACATAAAAATTAGTTGACAAAAATAATTAAAAATAATACAGCCACTTACCGGCCACAAAGAACAGCCAAAAAACTTATTCCCTACATCAGGACCATGCTTCACACACCTCAAAATAGCCGGTAATTGATGCTTACATAATACCACATCTTTGACATTTGTACAAGAAGAGGTTGAGGATGATGATGGATACATACAAAAATAATATTAAGGAAATAAAAGAACAAGCAAAAAAAAACTGATGAAAACAAAAAGAAGAAAAAAAAAGAGAAAAGATGGCTGAAGAATGAGAAGAGGAAAGATGAGTGAAAAAGGTAAGAAAATAAGAGATAATAAAGAAGATATAAAGAAGAGAATAGGTAACCTACATTTTATAAGAGTTACCGGTGCTAACAGGTAATTGAGAAGTAGATACTAACAAAAATTAAATGTTACAGTAGGTTGTATTATTATGGGATAAATAATAGGTTGTATTATTTTAAGCGGATGTGCAATAGGTTGTATTATTGTCATCAAATAACCCTATATTCTATTCATAATATTTTTAAGGGACTCGATTGTATGGAGTTTAGACCTACCTTTAGGGTTTATATATTTGATGGGTAAATAAGAAGAATAAGAAAAATATATCTTTCTTTTGGGGCGTTTTTGGAGGAGGATTTATGTTGCACAATATTAATAGCGTTTTCGTGAAGATGAAGATTATTTTGCGGTCTTTATTGCGTAATAAAGGTAACTAGGTGTTTTCCTTTAATTGTGTTTATAGAAAGTGAATTATTTACATGATATAATGATTGATTGTATGATTAATTTTTTTGTGTGGTTATTTATGCTTATGATTCACATGTTTAATTGCATTTAATATTTATGTTGTTATTCTATTTTAATTATTTATTTGGTGCGCGAACTAGGGTTCAAATCGCGAACCCTAGCGTCGTTGGTGGTGGTGCGCCCGTGGGGTTGCTGTGGCCTAGGGTTTTGGCATCCTCCTTGTGGGAGAGGCTAGGGTTTGCTTATGTTGAGAAATTAGGGTTTTGGTTTATATCATTAAGGTTATAGCATATTAACTATAACTTTGTTAGCTTTGTATGTAAGCTATCCTGGTTATACCTATTTGAGCTATAACTTTGAAAGTGACGTTATGATACGGTGTACTATAAGAAGACTCGTGGTGACATGGCGGTTTGTACCGTGGAGTCAACCCCTCGGTGATGGTGTTATAGAGGACTAACCCGTGACGGAAGAGAGTTATAGTTGATGATACTATAACCTCGCACGTATAAGGTTATAGCTTGAAGTGCTATAACTTCAATAAAGTTGAGTGAAGGTTATAGCTGAAGTTACTATAACTTTACTGAGGTTAAGTGAAGGTTGTAATATTATAACCTGACACTCTTAACTAAGGTTATAGGAGGTTTACTATAACTCTACTAGAGTTAAGCGAAGGTTATGGTTGATGATACTATAACCTAACAAGCTTAACCAAGGTTAAAGTTGGAGTTACTATAACTTCACTAAAGTTGAGTGAAGGTTATAGGTGAAGTTACTATAACTTCACTAAACTTTAGTGAAGGTTATAGCTGAAGTTACTATAACTTCACTAGGGTTAAGTGAAGGTTATAGTAGGAGGTACTATATCATTGAATGTTATATGCTTCCGTGTCTGGTGTTATGGTAGCTTGAACTATAACATGACCTTTGAGGTGTAATGTTAAAGGTCAAGATACTATAACCTTTGGTCGTCTGTGCTTGCTTATGTGTGGTATTATGGTTAGTTGAACTATAACGCTATGTTTGCATATCAACTTGGTTAATATCATTCTTTGAGAAGTCGAGCAGTTAGTTAAATTATTCTATGAGTTGAGGTGGAACAGTCAGTTAAATTGTTCTACTGAGTTGAGTCGTGATGTTGTTCACGCATGTTTTGTACAGTCAGTTAAACTGTTCATTTGTTTGTTGGTTAGTTCGAATAGATGACGGAAGTATCAGTTAAATACCATCGAAATGAATCAAGAGCCGTCCTTCGGGGGTTTATTTAATTTGGTCTATGTTCGGGGGTGGCAAGAGACATCAGTTAAATGCTCTGGGTCCCGAGTGTCGTTCGATGTACAATTAATGCATCGAGAGGTCTGGCCAGGTCTTAGGCATATAGGTAGTGGTGTTAAGCTATACATAGTACCGTGGAGGCAGTGGTGATACGCTCCACAACCGACAGAGGCAATGGTTATACGCTCTGTCAAGTTAGAGGCAGTGGTTATACGCTCTAACAGGCGTTCACTCTATTCGATATGCTTTGTTGCTAGCATTGTGCCTTATGTTGCTATGGATGGTGTGCTACCTTGGGTCTTGAATGTGTTCATTGTCTAGTGGTTGCATATGGTCTAGGTCTGCAGGATTTCATTCATGTAGGTTGTGGTCCCATCTCATTGTACGTTTAGTTTCATATCATGTTGTATAAATTGATTCACATGTCTGTTACGATTACTATCAGTTGTTATAGATTGTTATTAATTCAGCCTGTTGTAAACATGACTGGGAGAGCACCTAGTTACTCCCGACTGGTTGTCGACCCCCATTCTCAGGTTGAGATGGATGCTGCTTGTTTGGATGCTTGGGCTGGAGAGACTTGTGGCGAGGCAAATAAGTTGTTTAGGAATTTAAATCTAGTTTGAGAATATTAATAATATAATAGTTTAAATTTGGATTTGAGTATCGATCCGGATTGGTCAGGTGTTTCCGCCACCTTCACCCTTGTTTCATCTTTATACTCTGATGAATTATTATTATTATTATGCATTTCTTTTATTTTAATAATCCGGGTTGTTACAGCCGGTATGGCCGACCGACCGTCGGTAGAGCTGACCAAAATTGTGGTTCGGCCCGGCACGGTATGGTCCGGCCCGCCATCCCAGTTCACCAAAAAAAGGTCCCGCCAACCCGTGTTCTCAGCACGCCCAGCCCGCCTATCAAACCGGGCCGGTCCCGGTTTGGTGATAGTGGAACCCGACCCGGTTGCCAGCCCGCCCCCCTTCTTTTATTTTTTTATTTTTATCCCCTTTATTAATCACTAAATAAATATTTGGGAAAAATAACTACTAAACGGCTAAACCGAATACGTTTTTAAATATTTCAATCATTTAATTTATATTACAATCATTTAATTTATATTACAATCATTTAATTTATAATCCCTCCGATCCAGACCAATGGTAACACTTACCTAAAACGGACGATCCACACCAAATGTAACATACCTTATTTGGCCCACTACATTACCAAGTTATCCTTATAGTCATTTGATATTTACACAAAATGTCATTGCATGACCCACCTAGTAACCCCACAATTAAACCCACAATTACATGGTCCACCTACCTTTTCCCTTTTTACCCCTCATTTTTCCACCTTTTCTTAAATACTCCATTTTCCCCCATGTTACCATTTGTGTGGATCGAAAGGAGTATATTTAAAAAAAAAAAAAGTTACAAGCAATCAGGCCCGCCCGACCCGCCTCACCACCCACCTGACCGGGCCGGTACAGGGCCAGTAACTGACCAGCCCGGCCCGACTGGCTCAGCCTGTGACCTGCCCGAGGTGTGGGCTCGGGCTCCCCCTCCCACAGGCCGGCCCGCTTTCAGCCCGGCCCACTGTACAAGTCTAGCCGTCGGTCACCCGGATGGGACTTCCTTCCTTTCCTCTTTTCCAATTTCTTCTTCAATGCTGTTGCTCCCAGCCGGCGGACCGGCTGGGAGTTCTCTCTCACCAATTTTTTTTCATGCTTTTCTTCATTGGGGTGGTCCCAGCCGGCTGGTCGGTTGCCAACCTATCGGCTCGCACTCCACCTTCACCTTTCCGCTACGAAAAATGTGAAATTTAAAGCAAGGAGTCTCAGCCGACTGGAGTGACTGGCCGCCGGCCACCTGGCTGGGGCTTCTTCCTCTGTGTTTTCAACAATTCCCCTTATTTTCAACATTTCTCCTCTAGATCGACTTCCGACTTCCTTACTTTGCCCCGAAATTTGATTTTTTCACTTTCAAACCGACTCACCTAGTCGGGACGAAGGCTAAGTAAAGGAGGGCCCGACTTTTCTCACAACACAAACTTCCAATAAAACAAGGCAATCCCATTACCGAATCTAAAATTACACAAGTTGAAGTATAAATCCAAATATAACTAAGTTCTTATCTAAAATGCATGCAATATTTACAAAATAAAAAAAAGTGGTGGTTGTTTGGGAACTCCACCAAACCCGAGTTTTGGTTTTAAGGCCTACTCATCCCTCAAGAGAGGGGGGTCTTCAAGATCCATTTCATTCTTTTCTTCAATCGGTAGCCCTTCATAGTAGTATTTGACCCGTTGGCCATTGACCTTAAAGCATTCACCTGCTTTGTTCTTCAATTCATGTGAGCCATATGGGTAGACACTTACCACTTCAAAGGGTCCCGACCAACGAGACCTCAACTTTCCCGGAAACAATTGGAATCTTGAGTTGAACAATAGGACCTTGTCTCCAACATTAATCTCCTTCCTCACTATCTTTTAATCGTGCCATTGCTTGGTTCTTTGCTTGTAAAGTTTTGCATTATCATAAGCATCCATTCGAAGCTCATCAAGCTCATTCATTTGCAAGAATCGTTTATTATCCGCGAAGTCCATGTTGTAATTAAGCTCCTTCAAAGCCCACCTAGCTCTATGCTCCAACTCCAATGGTAAGTGACATGATTTCCCAAAGACCAACCGGTAGGGCGTGGTGCCTAGGGGAGCCTTGTAGGCGGTCCTCAAAGCCCATAGCACGTCATTGAGCTTCATGCTCCAATCTTTCCTTGGCTTTGTCACTACATTCTCTAAAATTGCTTTGATTTGTCGGTTGGACACCTTCACTTGTTTAAGGATGATAGGCAAGTGCGACCTTGTGTCTAACTCCATATTTCTTAAGTAGAGCATAGATGGTGCGGTTTATGAAATGGGAACCTCCATCACTAATCACGACTCTTGGGACACCAAACCTTGGGAAAATATAGTCTTTGAATAGCTTGGTCACCACTTTTGAGTCATTGGTGGGAGCGGCAATAGCTTCTATCCACTTGGACACGTAATCTACCGCAACCAAAATGTAGTGGTTGGCAAAGGAGGTAGGAAACGGTCCCATAAAATCCACTCCCAAACGTCAAACAATTCGACTTCCAAGATGTTATTCAAGGGCATCTCATCTCTCATTCCAATGTTGTCTCTCCTTTGACAAGTGTCACAAGAGTGAACAAAGGCATAAGCATCCTTGAATAAAGAAGGCCAATAAAACCCACAATGAAGGACCCGAGCTTGAGTTCTTGAGGTAGATAGGTGGCTTCCATAAGTGGTAGAATGAAAAGCTTGTAGAATAGCTCGTCCTTCCTCATGTGTGACACATCTTCGGTAGACTCCATCATTGCATATTCTATACATAAAAGGGTCCTCCCAAACATATCTCTTAGACTCATACCTAAGTTTCTTCCTAGCTTGGTGGTTGAAGTCCCCTGGGATGAAGTTGGAGCATAAGAAATTTGCGATGTCCGCATACCTAGGGTCGGTAGTGAGCATCACCAATAGAGTCTCATCGGGCAACCACTCATTAATAGGGATTCCATCATCTACATCTCCTCTATCATCTTGGGTTAATCTTGATAAGTGGTCCGCAACAACATTTTCGGCACCCGCTTTATCCTTGATCACCATATCAAATTCTTGTAAAAGCAAAACCCAACGAATCAATCTTGGTTTGGCCTCCTTTTTCACCATAAGGTGCTTGATGGCGGTGTGGTCGGTGAAAACAATCACCTTAGAGCAAAGAAGATAAGGCCGAAATTTCTCAAATGCATACACCACCGCCAACATCTCTTTTACCGTGGTGGTGTAGTTGCATTGCGCATTGTCCAAGGTCTTGCTCACATAGGCTATAGCATGAACCTTCTTCTCGTGCCTTTGGCCTAATACCGCGCACAAGGCAAAGTCACTAGCATCACACATAACCTCAAAAGAGAGATCTCAATTGGGAGGCTGCATGATTGGAGCCGATACCAATGCTTGCTTCAACCTAGAAAAACTCTCATGGCAAGAATCATCAAATATAAAGGGAGTGTCTTTTACAAGAAGTGAGGTGAGGGGTTTAGCAATTTTTGCAAAATCTTTTATAAAACGCCTATAAAAACCCGCATGACCTAAGAAGCTCCTCACACCCTTGACATTTGTGGGTGGGGGAAGTTTCTCAATCACCTCAACTTTTGCCTTGTCCACTTGGATCCCTTTCTAGGAAATAACATGACCAAGAACAACTCCCTCTTGTACCATAAAATGGCATTTTTCCCAATTCAACACAAGGTTAAATTGGATGCAAGTTTGGAGTACTTGGGAGAGGTTATTCAAACAATCATCAAATAAGTCCTTTGAAATGTCACGAGAGCATTGCAAAGTCCAAATGGCATTCTCCGATATGCGAAGACACCATAAGGACATGTGAAAGTAGTTTTTGCTTGGTCATCCGGGTGAATGGGAATTTGGAAGAACCCGGAGTAACCGTCAAGAAAGCAAAAATACTCATGATTTGCCAATCTCTCGAGCATTTGATCAATGAAAGGCAAAGAAAAATGATCTTTGATTGAGGCGGAATTTACCCTATGGTAATCAATGCACATTCTCCATCATATCCCGTGACCAGTCGTGTGGAGATGAGTTCACCCCCCTCATTCTCTACCACGGTTATACCACCCTTTTTAGGGACGATTTGAACCGGGCTCACCAATTCGCTTCCCGAGATGGAGTATATGATTCCGGCCTCAAGCAACTTATCAATTTCCTTTCTCACAACTTCCCTTAATTTATCATTCAATCTCCTTTGAGGTTGGGCACAAGGTGCGTATCCATCCTCTAGTGCAATGCGATGCATACACACTCTAGGATCGATACCCACAAGATCGTCAATGTTATACCCCTTGTTGTTCTTAAGAACATTTACAAGTTTTTCTTTTTTTTCAAGTTCTAGGTTAGCATTGACAATCACCGAAAATGCCTTTTCCTCATCAAGATAAGCATATTCAAGGGAGGGGGGGGGGGGGTAAAGGTTTAAGGTCTACCTTTGGAGGGTTCTTACCCTCACCTTCATAAAAGAGTGGTGGTAGGGCTTCATAATCCTCATCAACAACTTCCCCTGAACTTAGATCATTAGCATCTTGGATAACATCTTCTAGAATGTCCACCGAATAAGCACTTTCAAACATTGGCTTGGATAAGACACGCGTCAAGGAAAACTCAATTACATTTCCTCCAACATTGAAAGAGAGTCGTCCATTCTTCACATCAATCATGACTCCCCCGGTTGCCATGAAGGGTCTTCCAAGGATTATTGGAGTTTTTTGATCCTCCGGAATATCTAATACCACAAAGTACGCCAGTATGTAGAAATTCCCTACCTTTACTGGTACATCCTCTATTACACCCCTAGGATATTGTACCGATCGATCGGCAAGTTGCAATGTCATGGAGGTATGAATCATGTCTAGTAAGCCGAGTTTCTTAGCAATAGGAAGTGGCAAGATGCTAACACTTGCACCCAAGTCACACAATGCTCTTTCAATGTTCACATTGCCAACCATGCCTGGAATTGAAAAGCTACCCGGATCTTGTAGCTTCTTTGGCATATGGTTGAGCAACAACGCACTACATTCCTCGGTTAAGGCTACTATCCCATCACTTCCAATACCCCTCTTTTTGGTGAGAACATCCTTGAGAAATTTTGTGTAAATGGGCATTTGTGTTACTATCTCGGTGAAAGGTAGTGAAACCTCTAGCTTCTTCAACATCTCTAAGAACTTAGAGAATTTTTTCTCCTCGGTCTTGGCTCTCTCTCTCTATGGGAAAATGGCATCGGTGGGATGTAGGCTTTGTTGGGAGGTGGGGCTTGTTTTGAGTCATCACTTCTCTTGGGTTCTTTCTCTTTCTCTTTGTTTTCCACTTATTCAAGAATCACTTCCTCCAACAAAAAGTTCTCATCATCTATAGCTTGCTCATCAACCTTCCCTTTCTTGGAAGTCTCACCTCTAATTGTTGGTGAAAGAGGTGGACTCTCAATTCCTCCTTTCATCACATCTCTTTTCCTCTTTGGCTCATGCTCATAGTCTTTGTATGGATCGTCCAACTCTTTCCCACTCCTCAAGGCAACCACATGTGCTTGTTGGTGGTGTGGTGGTCCATCCTTAGGGTGAGAGCCTTGCATTAGGAGAATTTGCTCTCCTTTTTTAAGGTTGGTAGGCCTTTGATTAGCCAAATAAGAATCAAAGTTCCTTTGTTAGGGTTGGACGTTTGAAATGTCGGATCTCAAGAGTTGATTGTCACGTTGGGAAAACCTCCTAGAGTCGGAATTTTGGCCATGGTTGTTGTTGTAAGACCTTGAATGGTCGGGTTTGGGGGTGGTTGTTATTGTGGGGCTTGATACTTGGGATCCAAGGGTTGCCCTTCATATGAGAGTTTCGGGTCTTGATTTGGGAAGGCTCGGTAGAAAGTCTCTTGTCGTTGATAGGAGTACCTAGGTTGGTACCCTTGCATTGCATAACACTCTTGTTGGAATTGATCCTCGGGAGGGAGGGAAGGACATAATTCATATGTGTGGCCAACACCACCACAAGTATTGCAAATGGGTTGTTGGGAGTAAGATCTTGGTGGAGACCTTGGTTGCTCAACATAGTACACCCTATCTGCAGCAGGAGCTCACCCAAGGGGTCTTGATGATCAAACCACATACAAGACAAGCTTGACCCCTCAGATGGAAGCTCGAGTTACAAGGTCTAAACAACAAGTTATGACAAGTCAAGAACAACCCAAGCCAAGCCACCCCAATGAAGAAGACAGTCCAAGACTCAACAACCAATGCCAAGCCCCAATACAACCCACATTACCCACACAAGACAGACAAAAAAACCTTCAGGCACAGACAGACCAATTCACAAACTCTGTATCCAGGAGGTACACCAGAGCATCCCAACCACCCCCACCATGGCCTACCATCAAGCCAACCCATTAAGCTACAAGTTTGCCCAGGACAAACCCTTTTGAAGTCTAGTAAAAATTCATGAAACAGACACCCCAAGTTAAGAGTCCAGCAAACAACTAAAAAAACAGAGAAGGTACATGTCAGATTGTGGTTTCCTTTTGTTTAAGTCAACTTGTCATCGTCCAAGGCAGGTCTTATCTAAGTTATAATAAGAATAGAGAGTCCCAAGGAGCAGCAACACACCCAGGCAAGGCAGCAAGACAACAAGAGCAACATATTTCCATTTCAGGAAAAATCCAAAAACTGCTTTATTTGCTTTTGTTCAGTCTGTTTTTCTTTTGTGTCTTGTGTCTGTTCTTATTAGTTGTTGAGCTCGTCCTATTGTGAGGCTCTTAATTAGTGTCAGTAGAAGTAGTTGAGATCCTAAGCTAGCCCTTGGATGATCCATACATCTAATGGCTCACAAGATATCAACCTCTCTATATAAAGGGGTCTTGTATGACTGTTGTAGGCAGACTTTGATGAATGAATGAACTTTGAGAAATCCCTCAAAACTATCAAACTTGTGCTAAGAGCTGTAGTTTGAAGCAAGCCTGATACATCTTCAAGGTGTTTGATCCGTGCCTTGTATTGTGAGTCAAGTTATATCTGTGCATTGCTGTGATTAACTTACTTGCTGTTGAGTCTAGTCTAGGGTGTTTGTGCTTTGCTGTAACACTTGAAAACTGTCTCTAAACTAGTCTTTGAGTCCTTTTCTCTTGTGCCTTGCTGTAGAGGATTGCCTCCAAGTCATATCCCTTGTATCTTTCAGCTAAAATAACTCACAATCCCTAAAACAACACCCCTTGTTACTTGATATTGTATTCAGTTTGAGTCAAGCTAATCAAGTCACTTAAAACTGGTGAACCTTAGTAGTTTACACTCCAAATTGGTTATCAGAGCTTTGGTTGAGAGTCTTAGTGAGTTCATTTTCCCTAACTACATTTAAAAACACAAAAATAGCCCAATGAGTGAGGAAAGACTAGCAGGAGTAGAAGCAAGGATGGAGGATCTGGATGGGATTGTAACCACCCTAACCAGAACCTTGGACCAGGTTATAGGCAACCATTTGCTTGCTGGAGGAAGAGGTAGAGGTCGTGGAAGAGGCCAAGGAGGAGGCAGAGGAAGGCCACCTGATGATGAAGAGTATCCAGACTCAGAGGACTCAACAAGAAGCAGAGCTTCCATCCACAGGAACACAGACAAACATCTTAAGGTAGATATCCCTGAGTTTTCTGGTAGTCTTAATCCTGATGACTTATTAGAATGGCTTAGAGAAGTAGAAAGGATCTTTGAGTACAAGGGATACAATGATTCCAAGTCTTTTAAAGTAGCCATCCTTAAACTGACAGGGTATGCTTCCCTTTGGTATGAGACTATGAAAGGGTTAAGGGCTAGGGAGGGTAAGGAACCCATCAAGTCTTGGACTAAACTGAAAAAGAAACTGTTAGACAAATTTGTTGCTAAGGATTACACCCAGGATCTGTTTATCAAGTTGTCTAAATTGAAACAAGGAGACAAACCTGTTGAATCTTATCTGAGGGAGTTTGAACAACTCACCTTACAATGTGATATAAATGAGAAACCTGAGCAAAGGATTGCTAGGTACTTAGAGGGCCTAGATAAGAACATTGCTAACAAGGTTAGGATGCAACCTTTGTGGTCATTTGATGATGTTGTCAACCTATCTCTGAGAATTGAGAAGATAGGGAAGACTAAGCCTGCTACACCAAAACCTGTTAGGCCTTTTCAAACCAGACCGTATAGTGGGTTTAGATCAATGGATACCCCTAAGACAGCACCCCCACCTACCTTAGACAAGGGTAAGGGCATCATGGGTCAAAAGCCAAGCACTTCATTGACTGAGAACAGAATTAGGTGCTTCCAATGTCAAGGCTATGGACATTTCAGGAAGGATTGCCCTTCTAAGAAGACCTTAACCATAATGGAAGTGGAGGCTTGGGAGAAAGAGGGTCTAGTTGAGTATGAGAGGGATGAGCCTGAGGTTGAAGAAGTGGTGAGTGAGGAAGAAGAGTCTAGTCAGGAGGCAATAGTGGCACTCCCTGACACAGGCCACAGCTTAGTCCTATGGAGAGTAATGAATTCACAACAGATACCTTTGGAGGAGGATCAAAGGTCCCTCATTTTCAGAAGCAGATGTACCATACAAGGGAGGGTTTGTAATCTTATTATAGATGGAGGTAGTTGTACCAATGTGGCTTCTGTTACTATGGTTGATAAGCTGAAGTTGAGCACTCAAGATCACCCTCACCACTATAAGTTGAGATGGCTGAGTAAGGGAGCAGAGGTTAAGGTGGATAAGCAATGCATGGTCCCTTTCTCCATTGGCAGTGTGTACAAGGATGAAGTATTGTGTGATGTGGTTCCAATGGATGCCTGTCACTGGCTATTAGGAAGGCCATGGGAGTTTGATAAAAGCTCCATACACCAAGGAAGAAGCAATACCTATTCTTTCAAGCATGGGAGCAGGAAGGTGACATTAGCCCCCTTGCCACCACACCAGAAGAGCTATGGGAGTCCAAGTATGGCTGAGGATTTGAGTGGAGTTGT
Organism: Heliosperma pusillum; assembly: GCA_022085475.1. Lineage (NCBI taxonomy): Eukaryota > Viridiplantae > Streptophyta > Magnoliopsida > Caryophyllales > Caryophyllaceae > Heliosperma > Heliosperma pusillum. The sequence goes on along the minus strand of JAIUZE010002944.1, from coordinate 1,714 downwards.
ATTTCTATCTGAGTCAGCAATGGTCAAGGAGTGTAGTGAGGAGCAACCTATAGTAATGCTGCTATCAAAAGAAGGTCAGGAAGAGGAGTCTAAGGTGATCCCTGCAGATGTTAAGCCCCTCATTGATCAGTTCAAGGAAGTGTTTCCAGAGGAACTTCCTGATGGCTTACCCCCTTTGAGAGGGATTGAACACCAAATAGACCTTGTGCCAGGGTCTGTACTACCTAATAGACCAGCCTACAGATGTGATCCTAAGGCTACACAAGAGCTGCAAAAGCAAGTTGGAGAGTTGATGAGTAAAGGGTTGGTAAGGGAGTCATTAAGCCCTTGTGCTGTGCCTGCATTGTTGGTTCCTAAGAAGGATGGGACTTGGAGGATGTGCATAGATAGCAGGGCTATCCACAACATCACAGTCAAGTATAGGTTCCCTATACCTAGGCTTGATGACATGTTGGATGAGCTAAGTGGCTCAAGGTTCTTTTCTAAGATTGACTTGAGGCAAGGTTCCCATCAATTGAGGATCAGAGAAGGAGATGAGTGGAAGACAGCCTTCAAAACAAAGCATGGCCTTTATGAGTGGCTTGTCATGCCCTTTGGCCTGTCAAATGCCCCAAGTACCTTCATGAGATTGATGACAGAGGTGCTTAGGCCTTGCCTAGGGAGATTTGTTGTGGTATACTTTGATGATATCCTCATCTACAGCAAGAGCAAGGATGATCATTTGAGGCATCTTGAGGCTGTGTTTGAAATACTTAAGGAGAGCAAGCTCTTTGGGAAGCTTGAGAAGTGCACCTTCATGACTGAGGAAGTCAAGTTTCTAGGATATGTGGTATCTGGCAGAGGCATTTCAGTTGATCAAGACAAGATCATGGCAGTCCAGTCTTGGCCTATCCCTAGGAGTATTATAGAAGTAAGAGGATTTCATGGCTTAGCATCCTTCTACAGAAGATTCATTAAGGATTTTAGCACCATTGCAGCACCTCTCACTGAGTGCATGAAGAAGGGAGAGTTCACTTGGACTGAGAGTGCCTTACAGGCTTTCAAACACATGAAGAAGCTCTTGTGCAGTGCACCTATCCTCAGATTGCCAAACTTTGATTGCCTATTTGAGGTTGAATGTGATGCAAGTGGAGTGGGAGTTGGAGATGTCCTCATCCAAGAGAAGAAACTTGTAGCCTACTTTAGTGAAAAGCTAAGTGGTGCCAAGCTAAACTATTCTACATATGATAAAGAGTTCTATGCTCTTGTCAGGGCTCTGAGGCATTGGAGTCATTATCTGAAGCCCAAACCTTTTGTCTTACACTCTGATCATGAGGCATTGAAGTACATAGGAGGCCAGCATAAGCTCAGTCACAGACATGCTAAGTGGGTGGAGTTCCTTCAATCATTCACCTTTTCTAGCAAATACAAAGAGGGCAAACAAAATGTGGTGGCTGATGCATTGTCTAGGAGGTACACTCTGCTATCAACTAGGGAGCAAAGGGTTCTTGGCTTTGAGTTTATGAAGGACATGTATCAAGAAGATCCAGACTTTGCAGAAGATTGGTTAGCACAGAAAGAGGGAACAAGAACCATTGACTCACCATACACTTTGCAAAATGGATTCTTGTTTAAAGGAAACAAGTTGTGTGTCCCCAGAGGATCTTATAGAAACCTATTGATCAAGGAGGTACATGGGAGTGGCCTTGGAGGACACTTTGGGGTTCAGAAAACT